>JARJDV010010624.1:0-31980 GCA_030264675.1 Anaulacaspis nigra | reverse complement strand
AGAAAACTATAACCAGCAGTTTCAGCGAGAATAACAAAACAAACCAAGATGTAGATTCATCGTACCCACAGGTACTACGGTGTACAAGCCAAATTAAGCAATAAAAGTCAAGGAAACCAGTGAAAATGCCCATACTATTTAATTGTTTAATTTTTTAGCTCATTTTTAATTTGTTTTTTAATTTCACGTATATTTTTATTTTAATGATTAATTTTAAAAAAATTTTATAATCTAATTGTTTAATTTTTTAGCTCATTTTTAATTTGCTTTTTAATTTCACGCATTTTTATTTTAAAGATTTATTTTTAAAAAATTTTATAATCTAATTGTTTAATTTTTTAGCTCATTTTTAATTTCACGTATATTTTTATTTTAAAGAATTTTTTAGGTTATTTTAAAGTTTAAAAAATTGTTTAATTCAACCACTTTTTTAAAGTTACACGGTTGCCACACGCGGTATATTGACTATATTGATGATATGTTTAACCTCAAATCACATTAGGATACAGCACGTGTCGTGAACACACGAAAAATCAGTCGATTTAGAATTGTTGCACTTCATTTTAAAATTAAATATTAAATTAATAACTGTTTATTTTACTATTAATAGCTTGCCATTTTGACTTATTTAAGTATGAATTTTATAGTTTCATCCGATTTATTTGGCGGCCATTGTGAATCTGTAACCACAAAATGCCACGTTTTCGTGATTTCGCGAATATTAAATATAAATAATATAATATTATTAAATATGCATATTTTTAGAAACACGTTTAATGACACATTTTTAATTTATTATTTAGTAATTGATTTCACGCACACTTTAGTTGGTTATTTTAAAGACATTTTTACGTTATTTTAAAGGTTAGAGAATCATGTATTTCCACCAGGCTTTTTAATGTTTTTAGTCGCGGCATATCGGTGTGTTATATTCCAATTTGGAAATGTCTAATAATTTACTATTAAGCACTCACTGGTTTAGCATGATCACGTCTCATTATGTTACAGCACGTGGCGTCAACAGACGATAAAATAGTCAAATTAGAATTGTTGCACTTCATTTTAAAATTAAATATTAAATCAATAACTGTTTATTTTACTATTAATACCTTGGCATTTTAACTCATTTCAGTATGAATTTTATAGTTTCGCCCGATTTATTTGGCGGCCATTGTGGAAATTTTAACAGCAAAATGCGGCGTTTTCGTGACTTCGTGAACATTTTGTTACAGGGAAAAGTTGTTAGTTTTATGCCATAATACAGAAACACGTTTACACACTTTAGATTTATATTGATTTAAATAACTTTTATTGTTAATTTTAACGTTTATAATGTTAGCACGCACCTCCGCTCCCTACCGTGAGTGAGATTGAAATGGCCGAGTGTAATGGCTGATCAGTTAACGTTCGCCATGCAGTTTGCTCACGACCGTTCAGTTAGCATCATGCAAACATGTCACATATCGCGCATGCGCAACGCATAGCTGCAGGATTCTATGGACACTTCACTAAATAAACGATAGATGTTGTGCGCTTGTCAAGTAAGATAGATTAAACACATAATTTTCAAAACTCTTGTGCACCAAACTGATTTTACATTTTAAACATTTCGAATTTTTTCTTCTTAACATTTTCGTAATGCCAAAAAAATTTAGTACCAGTACCATTTGCAAAAACAAATGCGAAAGCTTGGTCAACTAAGTATGTTAATCTGCTCAATGTTTTACAAAATCCCAATTCCATAATGTGAAACATATAGCAACACAATTGCATTCAAATTCAGTTGCAAGTATACGATCACGACACGTTATCAATATGCATGGTGCACCGTGAAATTCAAATTATTGCTATATCCTTATTATGCTAGATATAAAAAGTCCATAACAAAGAAGATCAAGAAATCACTAAGCAGCAGTTTCAACTAGAACAAGAAAACAAACTGAGATGTAGATTCTTCGCACCCACGGGTTCGAATTCAGGTTTTAAGCGTAAAAGTTTTCATGGTTCACAAATTAATTGATGTAATAAAATTCGGTTACTTGTTAATCAATTCTTGCTATAAAGTAATGAATATTTTACTTGATTAGTGCATACGATTTTTCATTGGTGTTTACTAAATTTGACACATTGAGAAATACTGCTGCACAATATTTTCTTTCTTTTTCTATCACCGTTTTTACTCTATGGATCTGGTCGATAGGATGCTGATTCCTAAAACCAAATAACAATTATTTCACACATTCTAATTTAATTATGAGCGTGCGAGCTGAGCATGCATACAAGTTGCAAGGTGAACATGCAACAAATATCAAAAACCTAATACCCTTTTACTGCTTTATAAATTCCTAATGCCTCCGTGTCCACTCAATGGATTTGAAAAATTCAAATTCAATAATTTAAGTCAATGCACAGCACTTGTCGCAAACTGTTAAACATTTCGAGAAATTTAGTAAATTTATAATAATATTTTTAAAAAGAATAACTTTCCAGGTTTATAAGTTTTAAGAAGTAACCACATCATGAACCGAAATCATTTCCAACCAATTTCTTATTCTACCCTTAAAATTCTAGTCCTTGAGATAATATTTACAATAAGACATACATACACCCTTAAAATACAGAGTAACAAATTGAATTTATATAAATGCGGGAGTCATACGGACGTAGAGCACCGCATTTATCAAGAGGCAGCTAGATTCTTTAATATTTCGAGGTTTTTGATGCGAAAATTGTTCAATTTTGTCAATAAACTGCGAATTAACTATTAATCGTATCAGAATTATTCTTTTTGGATCAGATGCTATTACTAATATTCCAGTGATTACCAGAAACAATTGCTTCTCTAGCCAACTATGTATGGTGCGAAGAGATCATTGGCGTCCCTTTCTCATTTCAAATTTAAATGAATTTATTATATACATTTGCATAGTCGTAAAAAAGGTATAAATTTGATATACAATCCATAGGCAATATTATCAGTTAATATAAAATGATAAATAATCTACGAAATAGAATAATACGCACTAAAACTCTATCCAAAAGCGCATTTAGTTTTATGCTAATTACAATATTTAGTGACGATGAAGTGACAAATGCAGCTCCTCTTCGCAATGCCTGTAGCTTCAACACATGCATTTGTTGTGACGCATATACACATGCATGCGCGCAAACAAACAAATATCTGAAATGAAGCTCATATAAAACTGCACCTGCACCTGTTAAATACTATAAATACTATAAAATGAATCTTATTGTAAGCATAGTCACATATAATAATTCTGATATACAAATTTTAATTAAGACACATCGCAATTACAGTGCTCACATTATGACGAGCACTTCATTTGCATAGTTCAGTTACGCATATAAATATATTAGTAAAAAACTAAAAATTAATTCCTTATTCGATCTATCAATAAGTGCTACGCCCGCTCATTCATTATTACAATATTTTTCAGCACCAATAGAATAATAAAATGCGTGCGAACGATACTGAACGACTGAATATGCCAGATTGATATTTAATCAGTATACATGTTTGTAATTGTTATGCCTTAGATCTTCATATCAAATAACACACAGCATTATAATTTGTTTTTGTTCTACTTATAGTATTTGTGTACATGTTCTCTTCATCGGAAGCCCCAACAAAATCAAATTCAGTTAACTGTTAAATCGTAAAACAATTTAATTAATTTAAAATGGCTATGAACATTTTATAATTCTGAACCGAAATTATACAGATATGACAACATATTCATCAATATGAAGGAAGAAAACTTATATTTATTAAATTAAACCGATTGCTAGATTTAGTACAATTAAATTACTTATTGGTGTTGTTCTTACAAGTGTGTGTATGCTGTTACCATTTTGGAAGATTTAATATATTAATTTGCCTAGTTTGCAATTTATTACCAATTCTTATGATTAAATGGCTCCACAAAACTCATAATAAAGCAACCAATACTCCTGAATAATCGCTGAACAAATACTTAATTTGATATTAAAATGTCTGCTTTTTGTAAATATTAATTGTAGATAATAGATATGAAATACTTAACATAGTAGCATTTTTCATCATATTGTATCAATCTGCTAGGAGCATGATTTGTAAACACTTCAGATTGCTTATAAATGAAAGTCACATCCAGTTTACAATATTACACATCTCCTACGCTTAACTGGCTCTGGTGGTTCTAGAGCTGCTAAAATTGCCTCATCAAATACATTCTTAAGACCCTTTTGTGTTAATGCAGAGCATTCTACATATTTAACAGCTTTTAGCTCTTTTGCAAGTTTTTCTCCTTGCTCAATTGAGATGGGCTTCTGCTTATTCTTTGCAAGTTTTTCAATTGTAGTATTATCATCACGAAGATCCACCTGAGTGCCCACTAGCAGAAATGGTGTTTTTTGACAATGATGGGTTATTTCTGGTACCCACTATGTAAGAAAATAATTTAAACTCCCATGTACAACTTTACACAATAGTGAAGATTATATATATAGTAAAACATATATTACATACCTTTTCCTTTACATTTTCAAATGATGAAGGACTAACTACAGAAAAACAGACTAAGAAAACATCTGTCTGGGGATAACTTAATGGTCTAAGCCGATCATAATCTTCTTGGCCTAAAAGAAGGAACAACATTTAAACAAATTAAAGAAATTAGTATGTTACCTCAATATATACCAGCAGTATCAAATAACCCTAATGTATATGGTTCACCACCAATCATAACTGTAACTGCATAGTTGTCAAATACAGTAGGCACATACTCAGATGGAAATTTGTTGGTTGTGTAACTACATAAAAAAAAGCATTAGCTATATTGTAAATTTAAGTTATATTGGCTATCCCTCACCTAATCAATAAACATGTTTTACCAACAGCTCCATCACCAACCACAACACACTTAATGGTCTGCATTTTGAAGATTCAAATACTTGGCCTTCAGTCTCTTCCTCACAATACCTAAAACAAAACAAAAAATCTTAGCTGTAGCCCTAAAAGCTGTAAGTAAAATTATCAATAGTTGTTATTATATATTCAGATATGAAACAAATAAAACATATTATATACACATAACACAGCAATGTATTTTACATATTATGAGACTTATTACGTTTCCAAGGCAATTGCGCACAAAATGCAATGAACGTTGTTTAGATTAAATATGTAATACAATCGACATAAGCAAATTTAATCAAAATGCTGCCATTTTTAGCATTCCGCAAGCACAGCGTCAGTAAACGTCATCGAATTGCTGTGGCAAAACGAAAAGTAACCTCGACGAATACGGACGTAACCCAAACGCACTTTCGGCGATAAATTAAATGTTCAACAGGGGTGAAATGAACTTCATTAATATTATTTCTTCAATAAACCACAAAAATACATACTTTTCACTGGGTGGGTCTGGCATTCACTTAACAATCATTCACTAAGCTCGCATTAGTATGAACGCCCTCTGCCGAATGAAGCTAGTCTTAGAAGGAAAACATCATTCGTAATTGCAACATAACTTTATAGATGTATATACACGCGTGTTTGTATTAACTTAGCATAGATATAACATTTATTAATGCAGCATACTCAAATAATAGATAAATTTAATGTATAAATTGCAACTAGTGATGATGTTACTCTTTTGATTTTTCTGACAGTTCTTTTTGTGTTTAACGTTGTCATAGGATTCGGGTGAGGGCTTCTACTGTTATATCAATCATAAGGAGCAAAATGCAGAGCAGTGCAGTGTGTGCAGTATTCCCACCTGTAATGTACCCTCATTATTTTCGAATAGCGGCATTTCTTAACTATGTATTCCCTACTATAGCATGTAGATTTCCAACCATCTTAAATGATAACTGTAACCTCATAAAGCATTAATGATTCGTGGATTTGACTAGATTGCGCGTTCAATTATTTCTTAATGTTAGGCAACCCACATACCACTTTACCTTAATCATGTAATGAAGTAAATAGTGTATTTTTAAAGCTCAAGCAGCACACGAAAACAAGAAATATATTAGACTTATTATATTCTATATTTAAATTATATTTAAATATTTTAACAATTTTGTTCTGAATCGCTTTAAGGCCGGATGTCATACTTCCGCAAAAGGCTTACGTTTTAATTGTATATAATGAACTTGTTATTAGATTATTTTGAGTTGTGTCCAAGTAGCCGGTACTTATCTCTGTGTTTTGTATTTACTTAAGTTTCTTCTTAATATTTTCTTTGCAACGAGTCATACATACCCACGTACTTTGCGATGTTAGCATATCAGCTCAAAATGACATTACGAATATAGATTTATAATGTTTTTTTATTAATTATATATGAACGGATTTTGACCTTAGTGTGTTTGATTTCCCATTTCTTCGTTTACTTATCGATGTAAGAAAAGAGTTTGTGATATAGTCGGAAGTGGAAATGTTGACTTTCCCATTAATTAAAATCCTATGCAATATTTTAAATTGTAACCTTTGTATGAAACTAAATAATACAACATGAAGCAGCTGGAATGTTGCACTTTATTTGGAAATGTCTATTTTTGCATTTTCGAGCGCATTGGAGGTAATTCAAGTGTTGAATGAACCTTCTACTCTTTCAAATTAGGGCTGCCATTCCTGTGGTTGAAATTATGTTTTAAAAGTAGTTCTATATTTAGTGTGAGCATGTACATACTTATAATTTAAATATTGTACGAATTTTACATGGCGTCATTATTCAGGTCATATAAAATTCCCGATCAAAAATAAAGAGTTTTAAAATCCATTCATTTCCAAGACGAATCTGCATTCGAAGTCAATTCATTGTTTTATGTATCTAAAAGTAAAAATTAAACGACTCAGACTTTTTTAGTCTTCATTAAGCACGTTAAATTAATATTTTTCTTTGCTTCTATTTAAAAATGTTCTTTGACAGTTGAATGTGTAGCTAGAGAATGTTTGATCTCTTTTTTTTCTATAACGACTTTTATTCCCTAGTTACGATGCACTTGAAATTTTATTAAACACACTATTGTATTAAATAATAAGCAATAAATAAAGAATATCATTGCACAAATGCAAATCGAATCACAATTTGTATCGTATTACTATAATATATAAATTAATGTAATGTGTTTACAAGAAATATTTTCATATAGTACTAAAATAAGATACATATACAAAACGTCTTACCAGCTATAAACACAAGAAAATACTGCGCGCCAATCTCAATATGTCCGCAATTTAATAAATAAAATATTAATTTACTCAAGAGACTTGAAAACGCTCCTTTGCTAAGGTCGACTTGATGAAGGAATCGGCGGTATAGCTCCAACATCATTGTTTGTATGTAATGAATATTTAGGTCTGCAAACGCATCCGCTTTCCACGAGCACGTAGTCCTGTCCGGTGAGAGTTACCGGCCCAAGTGGAATCACCAGAAACAAGTACGGCACGTAAGTTTGTGTACATTCGCCGCGAACCACGTCGCACTCGCTACTTTCACAGACCTGCATACAAACGAACAAGTGGGTTGGAAACGTCGCCAAAGCGAGATTTTTCAATTTCAATGTTTACCTCAAATACTACTTGCTGCAGGAGATCGGGAAACTTTTGTACAATAGTAACTGGTTGTCCGGATGTTAAAGAAACGCCGTACATCGGCGCCGTTGTATTATAGCGGGTTTTACAAAGTCTTGACGGAGTGGCACATGTCGGTACAGACAGCAAGTTAGATACACCTCTTCCTATTTGGATGCAAAGAATACAAATATAGATAACAAGTTTCCTGGAAGTTATAGTTGTTAATTACCCGTTCGAGAATGTATGGGCGTCTGAAGCACGCCCGAATTTTGCTCGTGTGCAGCCAGTAATGCCTTTCTGGTCAAATCCGGATCAATCGTATGGCTTTTAGCTCTGCCAGTTCGCGAACTGGCGGTCCACACACTCGACGAACGATATGATCTTGCAATCGCTGCACTAAAGATGAAGTTGGATTAAAATGATTTTGTTATATATGATTACAAACCTAGGATATGGTACGTTGTCAGGCCCAACACAATCAGCACCATCCACCAAGGCATCGCCCCATAAATACTTCAGTCCACTGCCTCCTTCGCATTTCGTTTTTGAATAAACTGCAGAGAGGGTACTCAATATCGCGCAGATTATCTAAAACAATAAATCAATGTAAAACCACAGCAATTATAGAATAATAAATTCTTTCAAGGCTACTCATCATGCCAAGTGCAATGGCAGGCAGAGGATTCAATAGATGGATACTTTCACGATGTTAATATTAAATAAGTGATATGTTCTCAATGATAAAAGTACAATCAAACTCAAATTGTTAAGCATCACGGAAATGGGTTACCGTGTAGAAAAATTGTCTTGTTAACATGTTGGCACAATTGTATAGTGAATGATACATTAATCTGTACGACCGTTAGATGCGTGCCAATCGTGGAAAATGCAATTACGAGTTCAACTCCTTAAGACATCGTGCGATGAGAACGTGCTATCGCGATGGCATCGATTGAAAGCCTGCACTCTGCAAATCCGTGTAGTGCGTGCTTTGCCCTCCACATATATACAAGAACTTACTCATTACATTTACAAACAAAATGGATAGGCTTATATTAAAGAACAAGAAACAAGAAAATATATTACTGTAAATGAGAAATACCGTTACATTAGCATATATATTAAAACAATATATAATGACATAAATATAGATATGCATAATTTGGTCACAATCCGGAAAGAGAATTCTGGAATATAAAACCTCTGGATAATTGTGCATCTGATACTGACTGAACGAGTTAAAAATTAATTTACGACGTCAAATACTTGGGGCACCCGATCAAAGGATAACTACACATGCGCAGACAGCCGAAGAAGTCTACATGACGGTGATCATTGACCTCGACGCCTAACTGTACTCTGTAGAAATGTGGGCATGTGGCAACCGTTTAAATTTCTATTTGTATTGATGCGTGCTGGTTTGGATTCAAATTTGCCAATGCAGTTTACACCAACCCTCATTTGTACATGAATATATAGTGTGTATTTGAAAATGTATTGATAACTCACCGACAAACGCACTTTCAAGAATCCCAACTGCATTATGTTGATGTAGCTGTAATGTTCGAAGATACAACGCACTCCTATTCTAAATTAAATAATTACTACTTTAAGTAATTTATGTTGACACTTGCAAACTAAGCCAACATCATAGTGTGGCTAGTTCACAGCTCAATATCCTTATGAATACACAAGAAATTTCAACTCGATGTTCGATTGCACGCGTTTCGAACACTTGCGCTGCAAATGATTAAAACAGAGTTTATGCCAGGAATGCCATTGATGACAAGGTGCACCAAGAGAAACTACTATCTTGACTGACTGACTGACCGACCGATCGGTCAAACGAATACAACACAGCGCGATGTGCGACAACCAACAACTTAGCCCTATGTGAGAACGGGGAGCGAGCGAACATCCGATGTACACCACTTGACGCTCGGTACCGGAATCCGGAATACCACAAACGTTGTCTGGTCTCTTTACGAGGCACTACTACTGCTAGTACGGCTGCGCCGCAATTGCATGTGCCATCCACTGTGCACGCTTCGACATTCTCTTCGTACTTGAGATTGAGGATATGCATCAACACTATTAACGGGAAATTTTAAACAGAAATCAATTAGTAGATTCACGGGAACACTATTTATTAACTGAAATTGTATTTGTATAATTAGTGTACTTGTCCTATATTCCAAATGCTTGTGATGTTGAGTGCATAGAATAATTAGCACATATAATGAGTTCACTTAACATATACTACAGAAGTAGTGACAATCTGAAAACACGATAGGCCTTATTTAATGGATTAAATATGAATATTATATTAGCCATAAACAAAATAATAATAATAGATAATAATAATAATAAGCTCACACAATTAGGAATAAACAGAATAATGAATGCTACTGCGATGTGCAACAGATAATAATGGCAATAATTTTATCCAATAATTAAGATAAAAATGGAAAATACGATGCCTCGACTTTGTTACTTGGTTAACTCAAAACAAATTGCAAAAATTGCTGTACGAAACAGCGAGAAAAAATAAGTCCCTATTGGCATAAATGTTGTCTGTCATCTGATTAATGGAAATGCTTTGTTTAATATATCGAAACCATTATTATCTTGCTTGGTTACCTATCATTACAATACAATCAAAATTTTCTTACAAGCGATTTACAAAAATCGTCCTGAGCTATAATACCTGAGAATAACTATTCCTTCCTGTGTTAATATTTCTTATTATCATTTTCCCAAGAAATCCGACGAACCATCCAATGCATCGACATGAACTTTATAGATCTCTATACTTATCTCTATATCTATTGGGCTTTGTATTAGTGTTATGCGTTTGAATCTAATTGCAATTTAGTTCGCTGTAACAGTCCATTAGTTATAGAAAAATTGCGTATTAATATTAACTTATTATATATACTTAGCATATGTTATATGGGATATTTTCGAAAATGCCTGAATGATTTCATTCATTTGAGTTCTCTTTTTTTAATGCGGATGTGTAGTAGTCTCTTCTTACGCAGATTATAGATTTTAACATACATTTAACATACAGAAAAGAAATGGCACACTGATA
Source organism: Anaulacaspis nigra (assembly GCA_030264675.1). NCBI lineage: Eukaryota > Metazoa > Arthropoda > Insecta > Coleoptera > Staphylinidae > Anaulacaspis > Anaulacaspis nigra. The sequence continues at coordinate 21,301 of JARJDV010010624.1, read as the reverse complement.
CAAAGTTAAATTTAATTTAATTTTTTTTGTTTATCTAGTATCTATTTTACGCATTTGTAGTTTTGCTTCGCATTAAGTAGTTCCAGAAATGTTCCATGAGTTAATTCTAAACTTATTTGGTAGTAATGTATGTAGACGATTATGGCTTGGTTATCTTCTTTTCTTTTCTTCTTAACATGAAACGCGTTTAAGGATATTGTTAACTTATTTATATTACTATGATAATAATAATTCAATTATCGAACATATACACTATCTTTGTAGCAATTAAATAAAATAAAAGAAACTAACTGAAACTAAAAATCAGCCTGCTTGGTGTGAATACACAACAAATACCTGTCGGTCCATTTACATTTCATATGCATATACTTGGAAACAAAGTAGTAAAAAACGATGTTATCATATTTTATGCCACTTATAACTATTGAGGTAGATACTGCTTAGGTCGGATATTTGTTTTCCATTCTAGTATTCATTCAAGATAATAAACAAACGTTCAGTTTTGTGACACATGCTGCTTCCTCTCACCGTTGCTTGCCAAGTTGCATTGACAAATGCTCGATTAGTTATCGCTGCACTCTCTTGGAATGAAAATACGTGCGCATATTACGTTTTGCATCTGAATTGTATCCTGACCTAATAACACTAAATTCTACATAAAAATAAAATAAGAGCTGGGTAACCTGCTCGCTTAGTTAACCAGTCCATCCAGCAGCACTAAATAGTATTATAAATTCTATATGTAAAAACTGTAATACAAAATATATATATATATAATATATAGAACGACAAAAAGTAGAAGCAGTATGTATATTATAAATCAATTAAATGTAATCTTAAAAAATCATTTAGCATTTGTGTTCCAGGGTTAACGTTAACCATTTAGAATCGATGCTAATATGAAATTTGTGTAGCGTTGATGCCGCGTTAAACCCGAAAATGAAAATAGAAATGAATCATATTGGTTAATTGTGAACTAAACCATTCCTGGAAATGCTCATACGTTATATTCAATCAGCAATTTTCTTAACTATAATGCCCAAATTAATTTACATGCAGAATGAAAATGAGAACATTCCATGTGTGTTCCAATCCGCCAATCAGTTGCTGTTTAAGAATGAAATTAACTTACTCTTCAACATAATTAATGCATTTTCTTTACAATTAGCATATTAAAATGGGCTTAAACGTCCGTTTTACGCTACTATTGTAGATGCGAGTAACAATAGTGTATGCTTGCTAGTTGTTGTAATTGTTTTTTTAATACATAAGTAATTAGTAATATCGTCAACTAATCTAAGAGAGCGATTATAACCACGTAGTTCTCATTGTTGGGATGTGAATCTCTATACTATGTCTATGATATTGCTCCTCATTTCCTTCACGCGTCAGGCGCGCATCTCGTACTAGTGGCGCACATTATTGTATTTGGTACAAGTAGGAGCGACTAATACTGCATAAACATTTTTATACTAAAATTTCTTGTTTCATGTATGTCCTCATTAGACGCGCAAATTAGATAGATTATGAATATGAGCGACAGAATGAACGAACAGAAAATGTAACATTACAAACATTTGTAGTTTGGTAGGCAACATTTATATCATGTCTGGAGGGATAATGATAGATAGTGTCAATTAAGTTCACATTCTTCCGCGGCAAGTAGATTGCCGTGATCCTCAAATAACTAATTCTCTCTCAATTACCGTATAAAATCATTATTATGTTAATATGAATGGATGGTACCACGTTTAATATTGGAATTCTTTCTTGTTTTTGCCTAACAAAAACTTGTAACGAAATGGTTTTTTTAAATTTCGTTTTTTGGGGGGTGCTTTGTTTTGAATATTTTGTCTGTTTCAAAAAAGCTTGAATTCATGCAAACTTCTTCAATTGCATTCTTGGTGCATGTTGTTTAAATAGTCAAGCGCGTTAGATTTTTATGTTTCGAATGATTTATATGGAATACTTTGATGTTGCAGTTTCGATTTGCTTTATCAGATTGTGTGAAATAAATGGATTGTATTCTAGTTGTTTCTTCATTACTTTTTTTGTACTTATACCGAACAATTGCCGAATGTTTGTTTATATATTTGATTGTATCGTGAGTGTAATGCTTTCGTTTTTCTTTGCACATTTGATTTCGCTTCAACAGTTTCGACCGTAATTTCATGCCACTGGCATCAGAATAAATATATGAACCCTCAGCTCCTAAACTCACTAATAAAATCTCTTAATAAACTTGCCTCACAATTTGGCACTTTTTCATTTTTCTTAAATCTGTACAAATAATTTAACTCTTCTTTTATACATTATTAATATATATATATAATATATATAATATCCATTTTTTCACAATTTTTCATAAAATCATCGTAGCGCTATAACAGCGCAATTTTTTTCGTTTTTTTCATTCTTTCTTTTTAAAAATCTAACAAAAAATATCCTCCCCAACAAACAATTTTTATCAAAAATAATTTTCTTAAGTCGGAAAATTCGGGATATACTCCAACGACCGAATTTTCGCATTTTTGTACGGACCTTTTAGGAAGGCCCATCTCTATACCTCCGATTTTCATTATGTTTAGCTTTGTACTTTTTCGCAAATATAGTAAATATTTGTTTTACCTCTTTCTCTCTCTCTCTCTCCCTCTCTTGTATCCTTCTTTATAATTTCAGATTAGCCCCAATCGCCACAATTTATTTTACATAATAATCAATCAGCAAGCGCAACTGGACTGTGGCATTAAGGATACAGAGATACACTCGATAGTGCATCGATCGATATGCCGAGTCAATATCTTGATGACTTCTTTCACCATTGCAATTACGTGTTGCTTTCTCACTCGTTCCATCCACATACGCACAATTTCATTCGTATAACGATTCGCTAACCCTAATACGTTCTGGTATCCCTTTTAACAATCACAGTACAGGGTGTTACGGACGTGTCGCTCGGCACCGTAAAAATTGTAATATAATCTAGGGGCGACACGTCTGCACTCCAACAATACCACATCAATTATGATGAGCGCGTCGCACCGTAGCAATTCACCTTCATATCTTACAAGAATAACACGCGCCGCGTTAAAATTTCTTTAACAACCGCCTAACAAATATTATATTTTAAATGTTGAAAATGCTATTCAAACTCTTTCGCCGTCACCCTTCCCCTCTCTGCGTTTTGACCAGCGCCTCGACCGAGTTAAATCAAAAATCAATCTACAAGAAATGAACCGAAAACAAAATTTGCGAACAGAAAGGGGCAATTAATTAAAATATTCATCAAAATTGTAGTTGCATTTACGCTGCGATTCTCTTTGCGTGATTCACGTCCTCGGAGGCAATATTATTGCAGTCTGCCACACGCACGTTTCTTTATCTGAGCAATATAAAAATTAAACTAAAACAAAAATACACATTCACACATAATAAGTTATAATAATAACAACAGCCACGTTGATACCGGCCTATACAGAGTTGCTCACTTTGACTTGATCGGTGCAGCAACCTTGTATATTACCGCTGAAAGGAACTTTTCCGCCTCTTTACACTTGCGCAGAAATGTAATTCACGATCGTTTTCCTGCATATTTCTTTCAATAGTTATCCAGCACTTGTTTTTGCCAATTCTAACTGTACTTTACGGGCTGATTCATAATTAATGATTTGATTGTTACGCAAATTCCTTTTTAGTTATTCGGTTTTGTCACGTATATCATGGGTTGTCATATATTCAGTAGTTTTCGTATTTTTCTGGTTTAGTTAATAATGCAGATAATCCAACAAACGATGATCGCCCTTTAATTATAAATAATTCAACAGCTCTAATACTTTTAAAGGATAATCAACGTGTTATCTGGTATCTTTCATATAGTATTTTTGTAATAAGAGTAAATATAGTAAAACGCATCTTTGGTAATACCTAGTCAAGTGATCTCAAAAAAAATCACCACATCATTACTCAACTTACTCTTCATTTTCATATTAAGGTGTCTCTATATCGTTTCCAATGTATATTAGTAGTTTACTTTTAATGCAACAATAATAACACTTTACACTATTATCGTTTCGTGAGGTTACTTGTGGTTGTGATTTCTCCGTGCGCGAATATACATGCCGCACGTGCACATCGCTAATATAGTTCATATCTATTTCAAGTTGCGTATATAGCAAAATGTGTAAAAACATCATCGGCATAAATTCTCTAAGTGTTAGTTTTGATTTGATGAGGTAGTTCTGTTCAGTTAATGGATTATAGATTATTTCCTTGTGGCGTATATTAAAAAGTTGTCCACTTGATAAGTTTGTTCTGGCAGATGGCTAGCATGCAGTTTGCATCGTGCCATTCTTTCGTCTTTATATCATGTTCGTTAGCTTGTCAGTCCGTTACGAATGCTGCTTGTTGCTTATCCTCGAATAGAACCGAATAGAATAAAACGAAACGACTGAAGGACGAAATAAATAATCAAGAAATTCCTGTCAAACGCATCATATCACCACGATCCGCGCGCGTCCACAGTGAAAAACTTACTTGCACTCACTTTACGTACAGTGTTAAAATGCCACGATGTTACTGTATGCTCGTTACTTCATCCTAGGATGTAATTATTACGCAATTGTTTTTGTGTTTTGATGTAGAAGGCCTCTTCGAGATGTACAAAATGAACGCATGGTAAGATAAAATCCATGCCTTATCAGCAGTTTATGTAGGGCAGTTGTATGTTGTACGTTATTGCGACATCGGGGACGATGACGTTTTATTGTTGGCAATCGGCGGCCGATTGATCGGGCTGTTGATCTTTTTGCAATCTTGGTCCACGCGGTCTGCCTTGCGGGGGAGCAACCGACTGCAACACCATCGCACGAATGCGTCGCTGTGCACTCTGAAAGCACGCAGTTATCCACTTAGAATGTGTTATCAAAAATACCAAACAAAATGTCTATTTGAAACAAATTTGTGAAAAACTGTCGTAAGAGTAAACGGAGCTGAGCATTGTGGGTTATCTATCTTATGTCAGCACGGGACTCTTAACAATAATCTACCTGTGTGTATCAAGAAACTGTTAGATTGAAACTAATAGCACTCAAATGCACAGGAGTATTAATACTAATAAGCGGATTCATAATACAAGAAAATATTTGTACCTGTACACTGAAGAATGGACCGATGATATGCACAGTAGTTTCATCCTCTTGTGGACTAGTACCCTGTTCCGGAAGCTTAATAACACTACCAGTCACCCGTTGCAACTCGCGAACGTTCTGGCCACCTTTGCCAATGATTCTACCGACTTGCGAGCTCGGCACCATTATTTCAACTGTAAGCCTCACATCGTCCGAGCCTGCCACGAAGCCCTCCTCCCTCATCTTCTCAAAAATCAAATACTGGGCCTTCCACTGGGCTTCTGGTGAACCCACAATAGTTACGCGACGCTCCGTTTGCGTATCCTGCGGTTTCGACTCATCTAATGGAGCAATCTTAACAGTGGCACCAGAGAACCTGATTATGTTACGAATATGTGATCCCTTAGTACCAATGATGGCACCAACAGCATTATTAGGTATGTAAAGATAGGTAGTCTCTTGAGTGTCACCGGCCGTCGTGCTAGCCTGCGGAGCGCCGGCAGGATACATTCCTGGATATGGTGCTTGCCCGGTGTACAATCCGCGCGAACCATAGCCAATACCTGCTGTGGCCATCATAGCCATAGGATGAAGTCCAGGGAACATCATGGTTTGCGGAGCCATTGCCTGTAAATCATTCTCATAGCTTTGGCGCAGTTTGGCGCTGATTTGAGCTTCCGCCTTGCTCATGTTCTCGATGACACCCTTGACCGTTATGATGCGCTCCAAATTGAATGAATTTATATCATTAATACTCGATACAGTGATTTTCGTATCAGTCTCTTGCATAATGCGCTTAATTGTGTTGCCGCCCTTGCCGATAATACGTCCAATAAGATTATTATGCGCCAAAATCTTCAGTGAAATCTCTCTGAAATTTCGAAATAGAATAATACAATTCACGCATACTGTATATCTACATACCCTTTATTCGTATTATTAGCTTCCTGCTGCATGACCTCCAAGATGCGCTTGCATGCGTTAGTGCAGTTTTCCGGATTGCCATAAATGGTAATGGCTTTCTCGAGCGAACCAACATTATCCTTGCGATGCACATCTACGCGAGCACGCGTCTGCTGAGTAATTAGACGAATAGTGGATCCCTGACGACCGATAATGGCGCCAACCATATCGCTTTGAACGAGAATGCGCAATGGGAAATCAGTCTGCCTACTTTGGCCTGGAATGCCACCGAAGGGTGCTCCGGGATTGCGCGGCCCGCGTCGGCCCTTCTTTTCGGCTGCCATCTCGACTTTAAGCTGTTTACCATCCAACTCATGACCATTGAGCTGCGTGAGAACCCTGCAATCAGGACGCGAGAAGACAACGCAAAATTAGAAATCAATGAGTCCAATCGTCAATTAGAAATGATATTGGGAACTACGTACTGCTGAGCTTGCTCAGCCGTTTCGAATGTGATCTGCACGGTCTGCGTTTGCGGGTCTTTCGACGTCAATTTATCAACGTGGACAACGGTTCCGTGCGGCGTAAGCAAATGCTCGATGTCTTCAAAACGCAAGTGCGGCGCAAGATTTGAGACGATTAACTTAGCCGTTGAGCTGGAAAAAATTAAGTCAAGGTCACATAAACCACACATTTTGCACATTACACATGATGAATTCAAAAATGAAGTAGCACAATCGTACAAAGAGACACTCGTATCTGTTTACACACGGAACACGTGCAAATTATTGACTGTTGAAACATCATCATGCACGAGGATCTCATATTGCTCGAAGGTATTTGATGCGAAAGGGTCACTGTTGTATTCGTTCATTGTCATTCAAGACGAGACGATTTGCATTCGCGGAAATGCCATTGCGTATAATTTCACAGTGCACCGAGAATACGAGGAGAAATAGTCACATACTCACGAAACATACGGACTGCAGTATATACGTACACATCCGACGAAACATCGAAATAGTTACGTAATAAATTAAACTTTGAGTGAGACTTTCACAATGTATGCAATACTACAAAATTATGATTAGTTCTTCAACTAATCCAACGCATTCACATCATTCGCACAATACTTGTATCGAGATCAGAATTGAGCAAGGCGCACAACTGTCATCCTCTATAACATAACTAACACCTTCCTTAACAAGCACATTTAATCATAGCGAAACCCTGCGCACGACTAAGCAAATAGCTGACTTAGATGAATTACAACTTATGAATGAAGATAAACAAACAACTGATACATACAATGTGTTATTGTATCGATATCCTCTATTCGTTGATGGCGCTTGAACAATATTGTGCGGAGCACTATAAGTCGACGAGGCGTACTGATGTACCGGCTGCATGGCGGACACTGCAAACTGATGTTGGTGCTGATGATGCTGCATCATACTATCTTCGCCAAAGTAATTCAAAAACGTCTGTCTAATCGGTGCCAAACACCAAAATCGTTGCAATTGTTCTGGCTGCGTTTAATTAAACGCATGGAACAGGTTGTACCAGCGCGGACAACACTAACGACGATCGCAATCGACTAACTGTTCATTTAGATAACATAAATGTATCATAAATAAATATCGAATTTAATGTATATACTGAAAATTATCAGCGATCGCAGAGTGTTTCATGTTCGGACACTCAATACAAATTTCACTTTGCACTCAAATGCAACGTGAGTGGAATTTCCATAGATGATACACATGAAACACTCTGTGCCATTATTAAGTACGCCTACAGCGCAATGGCTGAAGGGAATACGACGATAGAAAAACAAAAGCAAGAATAAATGCATGTGCATAGAACCAGGGCATCCAAGTCATGATGGCTTGTTTAACTTTGGTGCTGTGTTCAGTTTAACATGTTTGTATATATTTATTTAGTAAGTAGGTATGATATACCAAGCGAATAATTCCACCACGTGCGAGCAAAGACACTTGTAGCAGCCATATCACGCCTGGCCAAATATATAGCAACTAACTAACTGCGGGTTAGTGACAAGAAATTGTGCGCCCGTTTAATTGGCACAGCGCCTGCTGTTGTTTATTCGACGACCCACTTTTGCTTATCACATTTCGGCGTCAAAAATTGTACACACACCGTCATACGGCTTCACTGAGTTCGCATACAGGCAGCAATCAATATATAGATAAATAGCTGGATGCGCTTAAAATGTTATAGATAAATAGAAACACCTATTATTCAATTGATCGTCACCAACGCATTGCCTACCTATGACCGACCTTCACATTAACTTATCATCTCCAACATTGCAATCGGCGAATATTTATTAATTACACCATCAGCATTCGCCATGACAGATTACTCAAATTTGACATGTGCGTCCACACTAGATGGCGTGGAGATATGATCGGAAAATCATATTGTTCGTACGCAATTGGCGCACTCGACGTTGATGGAACAATGAAACATTTTCGTTATTAGGTCTGTTTTCGCCGCAATATACATGTATATATTGCTATTAGTAAAACGCTTCGAGTGCTATTAGCATTGTGGTCTTATTTCCAATTGAAAATCCGCGCGCAGCGCAAAACGTTTGTCGGCGTTCTGCTTCACTCGCCCAAGTAGCTAATTGTTCTTGAAATCCCCATCGTCGGCGCGCTCTGCAATGCATTCGCAAAACTCGAGTAGCACTTGTGACTTGCGGTGTACTTTCACTTTTGCGATATAACATTTTCTTTTCAATTTCCACACAACCGTATCCTCTTGCACGCATTGTAGTCCCGGTTTGCCGCCGCCAATTCAGCATTGTGTGTATGCCAAACAAATATAAACATTCTCGTGCAGCATAAATTCCCCGCGTGTGATCAGTGCAAAAGCAAAGTACTTTCCGTACACCTTTTAGCAACGCCGAAACAAATAATCGCTACGTAATTACATAATATTATGTTTTCAATCTCTGTAAAACCGTCGGATTTTACTTTAACCATATAATATAGTTTTTTTTTTTGATACGACACGTGCAGTTTCTTAAGTGAACATAAAAAACATCATGATGGTTTGCGACGCGTGCACCACGTTCAAGGGCTTATTATTGCTATCAAAAGCGAACGAGCTCATAGGAAATGCACACGGGCATCGGTGGCGTGCCAAAGGGCCGAAGGGTCATCTTCGGAAGCGGCGCACGCGTCAAATGTAGAAAAAACTAAACGCGTGCGCGCGTTTTTTAAATACTTGTCTCGTCATCGATCGTCTTAGCTGCAATGTGGTAATCCAACGACAAAAAACCATCTCTTCACATCACGCGTCCAGCATCTTCGGTTTTTTCTGCTGCCGCTCAGCTCAACGTGTGTGTACAACCAACGAAACGCGCGCAAATGCACCAACCCCGAAAGGGTGGGCACTCGAACTGCATTTAACGCCACACAATGGCGCGTGCGCGCGTGCAAAACGATTGCCAAATTAACGTGCAGCTCGCGATAAGGGAAGATGCGCGCACCCCATCAGCAGCGTACGCGAATCTTTTTCATCTTGAACTTCGCACTCGCTCCACCATCGTTTATAATAAGGTCAAGCGGAATCGCAAAGAGTGACATGCGAATTTTTTATATACGCGAAAACAGGAAAAACTGGCTTCGCACCCCTTGTGGGCTTTAAGCCAGAGATATAAAAGCTGTGCCATTATTTCTTCAACTGGGCACGCGCTGTTTTTAAGAAAATCATTTCTTACGTGTGTGTGCACACGCGTAGCGCACATCTCAATGTTTGCAAAAAAATCTCAAAGCACTAGCGAGCAGTTCGAGTCTCCTGTCTGGCAACACCGAAATGCGCATACGACTTAAAATCGCCGCAAACAGCCGCAAATAGATTCTGAAAGAAACTGCCGCATGCTACATGCATGTATTTGTGTTTACAACTGAAAATATTGTTATTTACTGCCGGAAATGCGAACACAACAAGCACAATCTGTGCTAGCCTCAATAATAACATGACGTATCGTTAACCAAATATTGAAACACACATGGAATTTGACCAGAAATTTGATCAAAATTAATTGCAGCACACACATATTATGTACATACTAATCGTGTTTATATTTGAAAAATTAGCTGTTATCATTGGACTTTAAAGGGCAGAATCAAACAAAAAGATGATTACTTCTTCAAGTGTACATACTATGTAAGCATATTTATGTTGACCATCGTCTCGTCTACATATTCAACATACTGAAATGCTATAATTACGCAGTACGCATATGGAAAACGCGGGAGCACAGGTCGTTGAACTAGTAGCAACCAGTAATTTGAATGAATCGCCCGCCCGCCCGCTTACACGTCTAGTCGACGATATGTTCTGATACCAAACCTCCTCACACACGCCATAATCTAATTCCCTATTTCAAGCATTATTTGTACTGTAATTGGCAAACCGCCTGATACGACTATTAAAAGATGTACCAAGTGCTTCAATGGCCGCCCCCCTACACCATATTCTTTGCATCGCATTGCTATTCGTGCTTTTGTTTTTCTTCGCGCTACTGTGAACATATTTATATGGCTTGCTGATTAAAAATTGAATAACTAACTTACTAATGCAACACGACGATAAAATGAAGTTTCACATTGACATCAAACATGCAACTAGATTGTGAGTTGCGTCCTCGTCACTGATGATTACACGCTAGGAAGGTAGCGGAGCACCGGCTCGGCGCGATCAGCACTTGTTTACTTCGTCAAACTACTTTGGTGTAAAAAAACAACGAGTGCGGCGTCGTCGGCTGAATGAAGCGCGTACGAGGAATGGCGGCGAATGGTAAGCAGGCGTACGGTTACGTACACGCACCTCGAAGCAGCGGCAGCAGCAGCCAGGCCAGTACCACGCCGCGTGGATATCGCGCACCGAATAACTGAATCAAATACGGAGCAATTGCAAGGAGAGCATTACTGCCCGAGTCACCGCATCTCGTACTCGAATAATGAATGTATTTGAAAAGCGTCGTCCGTCCCAAAAGCAACCGGTAGGTAAGTCCCTTTTATGCAAGCGTGCGCGCGCGTTCGCTCGTCCTGCTGTGTGTGCGCCGCAGCACCGCGTTTTTTCCCTTGGAGGTTATGTGGTACGGCGGTATCGGATTGCGCCGCGCAACGATGCTCTCCTCCTATTGAATGAATGAGTTACTTGTTGACGCCGTAATAATGCCGGCGAAAACGCAACACTAATTACTCAACAACCAACACCTTAGCTATTATCGGAAGCTAGCTTATCTCATGTTCGCGGAACGCGCAGAGACGAGATTCAAATCAACGCGCCCGTCAACGTCGCCCGAATGTCCGCACTGTTACTAACGCAATCGCAGTGCTGTGCCAAAGTCAAAGGCGCGGATCGAGCGCCAAGGCGCGAGTTGCAACAACAAGCAGTGCGAGAACGCGACGATTCGCTGTATGCCTGCCTTTATTTAAGCGCAGCGCGTGCACACACACAGAGTGCTTATTGCTTGACTTTGCTCGGCCGTATTCTTTGGAGCAAGCGAGCTTTGATTATGCCAAGCGATTATCATCCTCTCCGCTGACGTAAGAGCATGCACAGGCCGGCCGGCAACGTCAAACGTTTATCGAACGCACACATCGTCGCTTCCAATTCGTTTAGCATTCATAACGCGCATCGCGCTGTAATCCAATGCTCATGCGCATGTGTGACACGCTCAGCAGCAGCAATGGTTGCATAAATCTATATCGCTTCTGTACTGATAGCAGCAACGCATCGTGAAAGAAAATGAAAGCAAGTTTTTTTCTGCGAGCGACGAATTACATGTACGAAAATGATTCCGTCTGTCGGCGGAAGCTCGCAACGACTAATTAATGTAATCCCTTATGGCACAGTTGTGGCTTCGAAATGCCGAAACTGTTTACGCAGGTGTCCGCAAAAGGCTTAATTAAATTTACGTTCGCCTCATACGGGAGATAGCAGCGGAATGATAATTTAAAACAAACATCAAACTTTTGCTTTTTGCTCGTAAATCCTCACAAAATGTAATGAATTTATTATGCAGGGCGTGCAACGTAAAGGGCCGTGTTGTAATAATGTTTTACGCAATGCTGGCGTATATAGAGGAGTGAAGATAGCGAGCAGGCAGTACACACAACCCCGTTTTCTTGCACACGTTTCTCCGAATTATTACGAGATGTTCGCGAAACGCAGCAACTCCAAGTGCGGGCTGAGTACGCGACCGTATTGATTTTTTCAAGTTTGGCGGGCCCTCTGCTGGCTGTGCGTGCGCTGCCGCGGCTGCTGCTTCTGCTCCTCTCTTGGCCCGACTCTTAGAGTTCGGCGGTTGCGGTGGTCGTTCGTCCCAGGCTGGGCGCGCGCCGAATTTCAATGTTTTCGTTTCGGGCCCGGAATGCGAACGCACCACGCAACGCGCGCGCCACGATGTGCGTGTGTTGACAACCTTAGTATGTACGCACGACTCCGGCGCACACACACCGAAAACTTGATCCTTTCCCGGCACACGAATGCGTGCCTCTTTTTTTGGAAATCAACAAGGGTGAGGTGGTTGGTTGCACGAAACAACGATGCAATCAATTACAGCACACACAAAATACGCTCCACGCGTCTACTTTGCATGAAATTCTGATCACTTGTAATGACTGAATTCGTTTGCAGGATTCTTCCTAATTTGCACAAAGCTACTAGACCAAAACACGTTGACATCGAATTTATTAGACTAAGACAACGATTAAGCGCCTGCACGTTAATTGCTATGTGCATTTCGGCGGTACGAGCAGCTGCGAGGTGGGCCAAACGCATTCATCAGACAGAATATATAACAGGCTCCTTCTTTTTTGGACACACGCCAGCAATCACCTGCCTGCCGCGCACACAAACGCGGGCACACCGACAGGAGAGCCCCAAATGGGCTCGTGCGCGTTCTTCCAGAAACACCATCGCGCTAGGAGTGAAGAACGCGCCGGCCAAGGATATTTACAATAATCATATACATTGAGGTTAGAAAACACAATCAGCGACAGTGGAAAATGTAGAAACATGACGCACCCAACTTCATATAATGTTCGGTGCAATAATCTTGCAAGATTGCACGTGCTACGGATAAACATCTTGATTTCTTAAGAAAATGCCACCAGGCAATTGCGGCACACCACCTAATCACATGTGCTTGATACGCACAGCGGAAGCATACATTAATTACCACTAATAAGTACACACTATTACTCTTCTTCATTTTCACTTTCATTAAGCAATCATTTCCGGTGGTTTCATTCATGCATTCATCATTACTGCACTCTCGATATGCGACCAATGAAAAGAAAGAATCGAACGAAAACATGCGCACGCTTTGTGTGACATTCGCTTAGTTCCTAGACCAATCGCTAGGTAACACTAGACGAACGTATAATGGCTGAGTCTATGACGCCGGAAAAGTAAAACTAATTCGGGCCGCAATCGCTACATTAGCCTCGCGCCTCAACAGAGAAATGATGATCGCTCACCTTGTGTCCTGCGGTTCTTCACTCTCAAATATTTGATCTTCCTCTTGCTCAATGTCCTGAAACTTGTCCATCTTCCCGTTCTCCGTTGTGGCGGCAATGATGAAGCACGAGATATGAATACGAATATACAAAGTGGCGGCGTTCAATGAGCGTTCGTTCGTAACGTGTGCGTATTATTATCCTTCGAAGTATAAACTGGCAGTGTTGTGCGTGTTATCCTTAGGCACAAGTCTTCGTAATCACAGGCGCACACAGTTCGTTTAAGTGAGTGTTCTATTCGTAAATAACTCTAAACGAAAAACTAAATAATAACACAGGGGACGCTCGAGAAACGTAAATGATAATTAATAAATAATGAATTAAACGTAAATAAATTCGATAAATTGATTTTGCACAAAAACTCGCGTCGCCGCCGATTAACTAATTCTCCTCTCGCACCAAAGAATATCTATTAGATTTGTTCGTTGGCCGCAAACGAAACGAATAACAAGGATGTACGCGCGCGCGCGTCTTTTCGGCAATGGAGATACCGTTGTTTTGTTTACTACGCCAAAAGATATTGTCGTTGGTCTCGATTTCTCGCAAACAAATGTCGTGTTCGACCGGCGCACGATGTCGATCTGAATTGTTGAACTACTGGAACGAACTGAAGAGACACCCGAGTGTGTGAGAGAGCGTAGCGCACCACGCCGAAATGAAAATGCGGAACGGTATTACCGGGGTACACCGAAATTCTCACTGGCGTCCTCGTTCTCGCTCTGCGCGTGCGACTCTCTCGCTCGCGGCCTGCGAGCGCACGAAGAATGCGTAAAGGTACCACCAGAGTTCGGTGCGTTGCGCGCGGTTGCTGCTCCTTCGGGTGTGTGTTGCTCGCTGCCGCCTTGTGAACAACGCGCGCGCGCGCGCACCTAACCGAAACAATTTTCGGCGTTGTGTCGTGCACTCTCCACAAACTTGACTTGTCGTAGTAGTAGTAATCGTAGTATCAGCAGCAGCAGCAGCAAGTCCGCGAGCGCGCGCGCGCGTTTCTCTTCAATAACGCCGCCGGATGCGATGGATGGTGGCAAGTCGACCAAACGATGAAACCGCTAGCGTGGTCCAGGATGACGACGATAATGATGATGAGAAATAAAACGTACCGTCCGTTTTCGATGCACTGCTCACGCTCTACGACGACGAAGCGAAACGAGCAAGCAGCCGAAGAACGTTTCAATGTTCCGTCAATAAGTCGCTGCTGCCTGCCGCCTCCGCGGTCGTCAATCCAATAAAGACGACGACTAGGTGCAAGCGTGTTCGCGCTAAACAATGCTGGCCAGCGTCCAAGATTCGTACGCGCGCAACGAAAAAGTACTTTTTGTAAAAATGACGTAACAACACAACATCTAAATACCGAGCCAAATGCGTACTAGAAAGGGGATCCAACGCACAGAGAAAATACCGACGCTGCTGCTGTTGCCGCTTGCCCAGAACACGCGGCGCATACGATCACTTCAGTTACGCCCATTCCAACGACGTCGCGACGCACGGCGTCGTGGAAAACGCGCCTAACTTTCATGGCGCCCCCCACTACCGCCACCACCACCGTCGTTGCCGAGCGCCGCCGTCTTTGGTGGCGGCGATGACGACGCCAGGGGCAGCAATTATTGCATCCAAACATAATCAAAAACACCGCGCCCGCCAAACTTAACTTTGTTCCAATCCACGAGTACACATTTTTAATTGAATGCAAACCCTTTGCCATCAGATTCATCTTCTCCGCAATAGAAATTATTGTTTATTTCATTAAAACACCAACAATTTTAATCACGTTACCTGGATTTTCCCCATTTTCTTTTTTCCACTTCAGACAATACAATACATTAATCTTCTTATTTTCGCAGATTCCAATTTTCTGTTTGTTTTTAATTTGCTTTTAATTGTAAAACCAACAACAACAACAACAACAAGCATTAAATTATTCCATTCGTAAAGCATCTCAAAATTTTATTACATTTTCAAATACAGAAAAAATATTTTTTAATACTACTTATTTCGTCTACGTATCCAAATCTTTCTCTATTTTCTTGCGATATTACAAATGCTTCATCCTCTTCCTCAGTATAACTTTATTCATCGCTTACGGAAATTTTATCCTAGTTGAAAAATTGCGAAAATTTAATTTACTAACGTGCCGCACCAGCGCGCCTGGAAAATTTCCAAAAATTTCACATTTACTCGACACACTATGCACTACGCATTTCTAATCATAAAACTACCAATTTCTGCCTACGTTATCTACAAAAATGCTTGCAAGCGCAGCTCAAAGCCTCTACGAAATACGTACAAAAGGCACACACTCATGAGCCTCGTGATTTCAATGATAATGCCAAATTTCTTCTTCGTTCCTCGTTGCATTGCCGAGTAATGCAGGTAAACTACCAACGAAAGAGCCAAATAAGCTGTGGCATTTGCGAAACGCCATCGTCGCATATTCTTGCCGCCGCGCCGAGGGTTGTTATTGTTCTTTGCATTGCAATTGACGCTTTTGTCATGGCCAAGCACACACACAGCAAACGCATCGACCGGCCGGCCGCAAATTTGGGAGATGGTGTCTCCAGCTCGGCCAGGTAGTCGAAAATTGTGCGCCCCTATTTTCACTTCTCGCTGAGAAATATACCTCTGCCAATGTGTTCAAACGCATACTTAAGCTTTTCCATCCATCTACCTAGCGAAAAGTACAATTGTACATTATCCATCCCAGGGACGACGCGCGCACAAAAGGAAAATTCAGCTACCTAATGCCAAAAATGACGGCTGCGTTGTCGAACAAAGTATTATTCTTCGTCCGCGCACAACATATTATACAAATGCCCCGTGATGATGATCGTCGCCATGTACGTACGTACCACACACGTACACACACACATCAGTCAGCGTGAGCGCCTGCATGCAGGTAAAGCTTAGAGCGGTTCATGTTAGGATAGGTAAGGAATATTGCCGTCCGTCGTTACGGCATGCACAATATACCAACACTCGACAAAAAATTTCTCGTCTTCGCCGCAGAGCAGCAAGCGCAGACCGCATTAATGCAATATCATTAGACGATGGACTCAAACACGCTGAACAATCTTTCTAATCATTTTGCGATTACATTGTATGCATCCAATGACGCTGCACATTTTCTAATGTTTGCCTGTGTAGGTCGTACAAGTTCATCGCAGCTACAATTTTGAAAATTCAAGGACGCGAAATTACAAATAATGATTCACAACTATTTTACCGGAAATACCAATACATTTCCTGCATCTTGATCAAACAAAAGTGAAAACACATCATCAATTTCTGCTTTTCATACTCGTTCTTCTTACAGCAATGTAAACAACATTAACGAATTATTATCACACCTTTGGCTGCAACTCGAATTTTGCATTTTGAACAAAACGTAGCGTAAACCGGATGTGGACGATCGTCGCAACAAAAATTAGAAACACCCCGAGACGCAGGCAGCGTGCATCATTTGGCGACTAGAATATATAACATGGCCATAGCACATGTTGCAGGTAGGTAGTTCGATAACGATCATATACATATGTACATCGCAAAAGCGAAATGAATTCAAATGATAATTAGATATCAGCTAGGCGTGCACAATTTTGGCGAATACATATATCGAATCGTTGCTCATGCATTAGACAACAACACGCGCGCACAAAGAAGATGAAAGAAGAGAACAGCATATTACAGCAGCAGCGGCAACGGCAAACAGGAAGCGGGCCAAAATGAGGGACAATACGAGAGCGCGGCTTTGACCCACCAAACGAACCAAAATTGAATGCGCGCCCGTTTATAAAATGAGCGAGTTGCGATGAGCACCAGCAAACGGGCCGGGGTCCTATGCGGAGCCTCCCGTGTTGCCGTTAGTATCTTCGTTGCAAACATGAGAGGAATTGGTTGCGTTGCATTTGCCGTTTGGGGATTATTTCAATGCTTTGCTGCCTTGCTGCTGCTGCTGCTTGCGTATGCACGCAGACACGATGGGCCAACAAGATGACAATAAGAGGAATAGGCACCACCTGCCGTGTGCGCATGTAGCGCAACCTGCAATTTGCCGTTTTACGGGCGTTTAACAAGGACCGGAAGCGCTTAGACAAAAACTGACGACGCGACAACTAAAACGACGCAAAGACGAAAGACGCGGCAAGAAGCGCTCAAGACGAAGGAAGAAGATTCTGAGCGTGGCCCGCTCCGAAAAGAACGATGCATCCAACACGCGCTTCCCCCCTAAACTATTCCGCACATATTCCGCCAAAGAGGGAGTGGACTCTTGTTTCTAACGTCATCATCATCATCATGGCACAACCATATTTTACTTCCTGCTCAACATATTTCAGATAGCATCGCTACTAGCCTCAATTCGGCAACCAAAGTGACCCAAAAAAAAATGGTAAACGATTCGGTTAATTTGCACTCTCACACACACGCAAAAAAAACAGCGCATAAATTGTTGTTTTACTGCACCAATGAGAATTGGTAATTATAGTCGCGCAAACTTTTCGCTCCTCTTTCATCACCGCTATCGGCGCGTAATACAAAAATAAATGTTATTTTCCCCGCAATTACGTGCGTAGCAAGCAAGCAAGCAATTGAAATAAATGGCAAATATAAATATTATACAAGTAAAAATGAGCATTTATGCAACTGCAAGAAATCTCAACGAAAAAAATATGGCTGTGCCTAAGGCCGAGCTTAGAACAATGCGCGCAACGAATGAAACCAGCGCCACCCACACAAATCCCTAAATTTCTTACTCGCTCCCTCTCCCCCTCCTCTCTCACTCCTTCCTTCCTTCCCTTCCCTCCTTCTTTCTCACTCTCTCACGCCTTCTCACTTTCGCTTCTCACGAGTAATGAGGTGCTGCGCTGGCTTCGGAATAAACGGGAGAGAACGGGCGGACGGACGGGCGGGCGGGTTGGTTGGGTTTGTTGGGAACGGTCGATAAAACAGGGGCATTCGCCCGATATCCAAACGCACTTCTTCTCTTTATCTCTCCCTCTCTCGCACGCAATACGTAAACGCACTTCTTATTCCGCGTGTCACGCAAGCACCTGGGAAGGAAGACCGACTACATCCCTAGTGCAATCAAACCGTATAAGGGAAATTCCACTTTTCCACCCATAAAACGACAACTTTTCAAAGAATTACACGCTCCACACGCATGCGCACACACGCACAACATCTACGCGCATGCGCAAACGACTAAATGTCAATCAATCAAAGCCAGCAAAGCAATGTAAATAATTGATTGAGCAACAACAACAACAACAACAGAAAAAGAGGATTGCACTTACATCCAACCATTGTTGCCGACATGCTGCACATTGGAAGTAGTATCGTTCAACGTTGTAATAGATCCCCTGCAACAAAAAAAGCGACGTTGCACATGCAACGATTAGAAATTTTTGGCGGTATTGCAGACGTATAAAAAGGTGCGACATTGTGTAAAGTTCACCGCGGCAGTAGCCGGCAGCAGACAGCGGAGGCCCTTGATGCATATGCACTTGCAACTTACGCATGAATGTGCCTACATACGTACAAAACCAAATAAAACACACACACACTATATGGGCCCCCACAGTCTGCCAAAAAAGATAGTCGCACTCGCTCGCTTGCTGCATGAGTTGCGAGGGTGTTCTAAATGCATTAGCATGATGCGCAGCGCATAGAATGCCAAAAATAAAAACAATGAGAGCAACGAACGAACGAACGAACCAACAAACAAACGCTCGCTCGCTCGTTGTGTATTGCGCGAAGAGGGACAAGGACCCCCGGTCGCAAAATAAAATGCAACACATTCGACCCGCTCAAGGAGCAAAAACGGCACAACCAAAAACGAAGAAAAAGTGCTATGTGCGAGTGCTCTAGCGTCAGAGGAGCAGGTGCGCTCTAGGAAATTGTAATCGAGTGTGCCGTGGTGATTGGCACATGCGACCAACCGTTGTTCTTCTTGTTGTTGTTGTTGTGTACCACGTATCAAAATGATTACACAGGATCCTGGAGTGCCTTTCCTACGATGCACACGAGTTGGACATGTGCGAAGCAAAAGTCATTTCCAAGTACAGTGACGAAAACACGCTGATGATGATGAAGAAGAAAGACCTTGTGCACCTTTTCGGCCGAGGTGTGCATAAGCATCGCCGATGGCTAAATTATTTCGACTAACTGTACATGCTGTTAGTTAGTTGTTACTGCTAGTGCAATTAAAAATTGAATACAATAACACGCGATGCAACATCTACAGCAAGAGCAAAGGCAGTGAAACACGTGCCAATAACAGACGCATCAACTGCATGCATGCGGAAACACTCAATTTTTTTCGTTTCTTCACTTTTAGTTTTCATGTTCGACGCAGCTCGACACGATTACAATTTGAATAAATGCGTTGTCAATTTAATTAACGTTGTAAATCAAAATGTAGTCGAGTGCTTTGGTGATAATCGGAATAAGCCAGCGTAATTTTCAAACGAGCACGATAGGGCGCGTTCAGCTTCTTCAGCGTGCATCCGTCCGAGCACGTTTCAATGTGCAAAAAAGAAAAGCGTACTGCAACAAGACGAGCAAAACGCGAACGCGTGAGGATCAACGGCGGACGAGCCGGGACGACGGATTCATTCTGCTCACAATGTACGCGCGCGAGCAAAGGGGGCACGTGCCCGACGCAATACGGGCTTACGTAACTTTTTCTTCTTGCACGGCCACTTAATAATGTATATATGCACGCATGTTATACATTTTTATTTATTAACTTACCACCGGTAATGAAGTTACCTGCGTCGCGTTTGCGAGTACGTTTTTTATCGATTTGTTTTGACCAAACTTATATTGCTCAATTTGCAAGGGAGTGTATGTGCGTATGTGCGCTTGCTTACCTCTTTTTTCCAGATGCAACCGAAGGCTCTACGACCAAATTCGAACCATTGAACGCAAAACCTGAAAATGCATGAAAATTCGTTAAGTAATGCGTTGTTTCACACACAGACATTTCACGCGTGTATTGTCATTACCGTTTAGCTTATCGATAGCTTTATCGGCCGAGGATTGATCGGAGCAATCGACAAACGCATAGCCGCCGCGCTTGACAAGAATGTTCGTGCAGGAGAGATTTTGCTCGACGAAGAGCTGCCGCAGAAGCACCTCGTTCGCTTCCGGAGGCAGATTGCCAATGTACAATTTACTCATCGTGATTGGAGTGATCTTGACCGTTGTCGTACTCATTTGGTCGGCTGTACGTTAAGCAGCAATCGATAATTATGAGCCGCTGACGTCAGAAATTGCGTTTGACTGCTGAGTGGATTTGCTACGAATTTCTATTTGCAATGCAAGCACAGCGCACCACCCGTTACACACATTTAAAATTGACCGGCTGCTGCTTCTGCTGCTGCTTGTGTATTCTCACCGCTCATTTGGGGCCTCGTTTCGCTTTCGTGATGCACTTTTCAGCAAAAGATTAGAAAAAAACACAAAATCAACAGCTAAATATGCGGAAAGAACAACATGTACGATCCAATGGAACGACACTTGACAAACATTGATCGAATTGACAGTTCAACAAAACAATTATTACGGCTCACTGCGATTTTCTAATAAAATTTGTTATAATTTTCATTATACAAGTGTGTGGCATTGAAACATATTTCATTAACGACTTGGTGTCATGGCGCCGTGGCTTAGTTGGTTAAAGCGCCTGTCTAGTAAACAGGAGATCGGGGG
>JARJDV010010620.1:0-31375 GCA_030264675.1 Anaulacaspis nigra | reverse complement strand
GACGTTTATGGCCGTTTTTAAGTTTCCTATGGAGCACTAATCTTGGTTCACCCTGTATATAAAATGATTCTATATCAAGATTTTTCAGTGATGTACTTCATTATTGAGGGCGAAGTGGAAGCTATAACTGAATTTAATAATGAGGTGGTCACCAAGAAAATATGGAAGCAAGACACTGCGTTTGGTGAATTGTCTGGACTTTTTAATTACCCACATATTGCATCATATACATGCCTGACTTGTTGTGACTTGCTATTGCTAAAGCAATCTGATTGGGAATATTTACTCAATTGGTTTCCAGCGTCAAAAGAACGAATTTTTGTTGCAGCTGAAGAATTCTTAAGTCCTGCTATGGACTAACACACTATTTGCTCTGACGAAGACTGTGAGATTAATATGTTATATATTATGGTTTATAGTTCTGTTAACACTTACAATATATTTGTTCAACATTGTCTTGATAGATATCACTTGAAGTCCATCTCAAAATCCGATCCAATATGATACCTACCAGTAATATATTTTATACAAGTTTTAACACTTGATATCCAAGATATTCACTATAAATGTTCAACGCTATGCAATTAGCGTGACCGGCACGAAGCTCACTTAACCTCTGCGTATGATATGCGTTAAGGCACGATAAGGTAAACCACTTTCAGTGGTAGGCAGCATATGTTACATATTTACTATTAAAAACGTTTACAATCCAAACATGCTATGACAATCATTTATTTATATTATAGGTCATGGTTTATATTCTTCTCCTTCTTTTCCACGGGTGGGTCCACTTGGACAAAGCAAATACCCTTTAAAAACAGAACGAAACTTTATATCGTTCTGTCTCTCCTCCTGAACTCCTTAATTCTTTTCCACGTACGTGCTGTTCCCCTTGCAGGAGATACATTCAAGTATCTTTTACCTAAAAAGTACTTTATCTTTATAGTCGTCCTCGGAAATTTGAAATATTTTTATGTCTTAATCCGATTGTTTAACATCACAGTCGCTCTCTGAAAGGATACTACAAACTTATTAAATTGCTCTGACCACCACGATGAGTATATTGAATAGTCATGAAAAATATGCGACTTGAAGTGGACAATTTAACTGAACTATCAAAGAAACTTAACATTTATTATAATTATATTATAATTTATACATCCATCCATAATCATTTTTGCCTTTATACCCCCATGGTGTAGGCTCTTACAATTTATTGAAAACTTTAAAAACAAATTAGATGTAAAAGATAAGTAGGATAACTGATAACTTCTCGTAAAATAAAACTTTAAAGTACGTGTCAGCTTGACATGAAGAATGTGCGTTAAAAGCAAGAATATTGATGTGAGGGAAAAGCAATGAATAGAAATTCCTAGCGTTCCTAGTCAACAGTCATTAGAATACGGGATTAGAGAATACGAGGCATTTTCTCTACGTATTGTACAGCTAGGAATCGTGGAAATCTCATCGGAAAATTGAACGCGCGGAGCGCACGCGCATCTGAAACGAAATTATCGGCGCTCGACCGTAATCGACGGCGGTTCGGCGAACCGTCGCGGCGCCCGGAAAATCGACGCAGTCCGACCGTTTCCTCGCCGCCGCCGACTGCTTCGTGCTCCTGCCGCCGCACACACCGACGCAAAGGAAGCCAATGTAGAATTGCACATCGGGCAAAGTGTGCCATCACATTTGTTAGAATTTCGCTCGCGCAAAACGCGGAAACGCACAATCAATTCGCCTTTATTTGTCACCTGCGGGCAACGCTCAAGATGGATGTTGATGGATTGTTTGTGAAGTGCGCGTTGTCCGTAGAAACGTATGAAACATCGACCTGTCGTCGCTCCACGGTGTCCTCAGTAAATGTACGGCATCCTAGATATTGCAAGCAGTAATTCCGCGAGCGTGATGATTATTCAAACTAGTTTATTGCGTTGCATTACTGTCTGCATTACTTTGAACATCTAGTGCGCGCTCCTTGATAAATGTCATACAATTACGAGAATATTCTTGAAGTGCAAAGTGCGCTAAAAGTACAAAGAATGTGGAAAATGTTTGTCTCAATTCCTGGTGATCGAAGTGCGCTCGTAATGCTCGAGACGATGACGACGGCGTCGATTACAGGAAAATAGCGCGCGCGCTCCTGCCCGGCAGGCAGGTACGCAGGGAGGCAGCAGGTGAACAGGCAACACACTCAGAGGGCTGACAAACGGGCAAGTGCAATGAGAAATGACATTATTCGTACGTTACATGCGATGAAACGTTAGGGAGTCCCACAAGGTGGTGGTGGTGCGTGTATTTTCCTCTCCTGTCCTCCCCAAGGGAATTAATTGCGTTTTGTTTATGTGTTTCTTGCATGCGTGCATGCAGTGCACAAATACACAACGCGTCAATATACGCAAACAAGACAAGCATTTCAACTAGAGAGTGTGCGTATACTTTTCATTTTACTAGAATATTTAAAGAAACGCACACAACTGTATGAACAAGTCAATGTAAAGCACACACTTAGTTATTATGTGTATCGCTCGGATGTATTTTGTATGCGCTGGAAAGCAATGAATTTCAAGCGCTGCACGTGAAATCGTTTTCATCGGCTTGATGCCTTCATGTACACGTTTGCATCCAACATGTGTATGATGATAGGCTATTGATTTTTGATATTTTTCTCGTTTGTAATTTCGTTGTGATTATTGTGCTACTTTCAGTAAATTCGAAAGCTAATAATCGAGGAATAAAACTTGCGAATTATTAAGAAAAAACCTGCTACGATGGATGAATTACGAAACAACTCATAAATTTTGAGTTTAAAATAATGAAAACATGATTTTAAAGCATGAACAGTTTAAAAGTTTTATAGAGTACAATTAATTCTGTTATTATTCAAATAATTCTAGTGTATTATATCTTTTAAAATATGCATATTACGTACGTAGTGACGAAGGAGTAAAATTAGGACAATTTTGAATCAAGCTCTGCACTAATGATTTAACCTAATTACGTGTCATATCGCATACTTTGCACATGTTTTTCCTATTATATTTTGTTCTATCTACTCATAAAAGTTTTTAATACAATTTGATATAACAAATTCCCTTTTGAATGAATACAATCAATTAAAGAAACTTTTATTATTTGCGCAGTACGAATATCAATTTCGCATCGCAAAAAGCTTATAGCACAATGGCAACGTCACCGCGTGGACCACCCCGGAAGTCACCACCTTACGGTCACGGTGTGGCAATTGCCGCGAGCATGACAAAACCAGGTACCTCACATCGCCGACAAAAACGTATGGGACCTGCACCATTTGCCTCGTTTGAAGATTTATCTGACGAGGTACATGAATCAACTTTGGTTTTAGTCCTTACCTAATTCTGTATTTATTTCTACAGCTGGATAGTCCAGAAGATAAAAATGCTACAAACGTGGTACGCTTACCAGGCATACGAGAAGACGCAACTCCTTGTTCGCCAGCTGCGAAAGGCGGAGAAATTCGCGCTGAATTCATCTACACGGGAATTAGTTTAATTGGAGCTCCTTCAACGCCGACGGTATCCGGTCACACACCGACCATAGCATCGGTGCCCGCGATCGGTGAGAAAAAGAGCAGCTCTCTTACACCACGCATAGATATCTCGCGAGCGAGTAGCAGTTCACACCACGACAGCAAAGAAAGCACACCGGACGATGATGCCGAAAAGGACGCGGCCGGCGGCGGAAAACTAGCGTTTGAAGAAGGCGCTGCCGAATTGCGATCGTCCACGGAAGATATAGATGCGAGTAAGAAAATCGTCCGCGTACCACAACCTCCACCATCAACATCAGTCGCACCACCCGTACCGCGAGTGCACTCACCGCACGATCAACAACTGCACGACGATTCGTACCACAGTCACAATCGCAAAGATTCACAGAGTTCCGAGATCGGTCTGCTGTGCATTTCGGGGCGCACATCACGCTTGAGCAGCATCGGGTCGCAGGGCTCGGCGCAAAGTCGTATTTCGAACGCAAGTCATTTGTCTGTCGTTTCAGGCGCATCACGCTCACCTTCACCTCACAAGATGCTTCTTGAGACGTCATTTTGTGGCACAAAGCCGAAGCGTGGTGATTTGAGCATTGATCTCTTTGAAGGCAAGGAAGGCGAAGATGAAGGGACCAAGGAGTTGGAAAAGGTGCTGTTGCAACGCCAGCACGATCCGACCAAGGCGCTCATTGCCGAAGGTGTTGATCTCACACCGCAATCACCACGTTCGCCCATCGTACATGAACCTGAAGTGATCGTGCGTAGCCCCGTTCAACAACCTGTCGTAGACACACCAAAAGCTTTAAAGAAACCTCTAGAAAAGGTTACCATTAAAATTGATAAACCACCATCCGTTATAGAACCATCAGACGATGTACAACGGCCCAAATTGCCCAAACACATTATTTCCGATTCGGGCACTGAATTTATTTACATTCCTCTGAAAGGACCGCTACCCGAGGATCCACCAGGATTTGCTTCCACGACATCTAAAACCACAAATGGCGTACAAGGCAAGACCAAAGTGCGTGAAACCAAGTCTGCAAGTGGTACCACATCAATGGATACTAAAGATCGCGAAAAGCGTAAATCCAAATCTGCATCTCCATCGCCAGCAATGTCACGACATTACCAAACGTCTTCAACCGGCTCATCGCT
Source organism: Anaulacaspis nigra (assembly GCA_030264675.1). Classification (NCBI taxonomy): domain Eukaryota; kingdom Metazoa; phylum Arthropoda; class Insecta; order Coleoptera; family Staphylinidae; genus Anaulacaspis; species Anaulacaspis nigra. The sequence goes on along the minus strand of JARJDV010010620.1, from coordinate 26,694 downwards.
GACACATCAGCATGGCGAGAACCCTAAATATATTCGTATTCGACTTAAGCCCGAGCATCTATATGATGATTATGATCCCAACGCTCCTAAAACAGAAACCCAAACGGAAGTGGTTCAAAAGCCTGAAACATTGAACCTCCAAAGTAAGTTTGACGAAATTACTATATCTCCTAGTCATTACCAGGTACAAACACCCAAATCCCGGCACCTCACTAAAGAATCGCCAAGACACCACAAATCACCGTCACCCTCACTATCGCGTAAATCATCGTTTGCTTCACTCTTTAAAAGCCGCGAAACGATCAGTCCTGAATCACCCACATTGCCCGGTCGCAGTAAACGCACTAAAGACACGCATCGCCGGAGTCGGTCAAAAAGTCGGGAACGCGGTTATCCCTCAAGCACGGAAAGTATTGACAGCAAAGGCAAATCAATGTTCTCACTCTTTTCACGACCTCGCAAAACATCCAGTCGTCAAAGCCTCGATCGGTCGCCCGGTCCTGATCTTCCCAACTTGGAAAATTTAGCCCAAAACATTCAAAACACTTCAAAGAGTAAAAGAAGTAATCATTACGAAACCCCACTGCAGGGTGAGAGTGTTCGAATTCCGCTGCATTCGCCCACGTATTACGAATCAAAGTGTTTCTTAGAGAGCTTTAAAACGTCCAGTCAGGACAGCCAAGAGACGGTAATCGAAGTTAAAACCAGCACCAAGCAAACAGAAGCGGATAAATCGAAAGAAACGGAAGAAGGCATCAGTGGTAGTGCGACGAGTGCAGCTATGCGTCAGAGCAGCACCAGCAGTGAAAATATTGTGTTCAGTACAAAACTAGGTAGTAGCAATGAAATCTTTACGACTAAGTTACCAAAACATCAGGAGATCATCGAAACTACGACTGCCATTGTCGAATATGTCAAGGAACGCGTAACGAGCGAAGACGAAGCTTTTCTTCATCGGTCCACATCGCGTTCCGGATCTATCGCCGAAATCGCCACTAAAAAAGTGGAGCATGAAGAACCCGAAGTGGTTGTGAAGGAAGAACCGACCCGACGTTTAAGCACATCCACAAGTAGCGAGTCTAGAAAATTTAAACTGGAGAAATCCAAACGTGCAGACTCGAGCGAGCAATTAACCATTAATCTCACCCAATCTACAATGAGTACTTGCTATATTCCTAGTGAAGATCCCGTTGTGCTGCCTTCGCCTGTGAGAATGCCTAAACAAGACTCGGAAGATATACCAATTATTGCAAAGGAAAAGGAAAAATTTAAGTTGGCCGAATTAAAAAAACCAGATGATCACTACTCGTCCGAGTCGGAGCGAGAATCCGATTTTGATCGACGTGAGAAGCCACAGGTTGACGAAGTTATGCAAGAAATGGAACCGGAGCGTAAAGGTCTCGTGCTACAGCAAGATTCATTTGACGATGACTTACCCTACATTCCAACTACATTGCCGCAGGAGCGATCTATGGCTGTTCCCATTATACCGGTAAAACAGAGAGCAAATATGGAAGTGAAAACATGCACTATCGAACGCCCTAGAAGCACAACCCCCATCAAACCAACTTTGGAAGTTTACCGTGAGCCCGACAAGCAGACCAAAATAACCAAAGCTGATAAGTTAAAAATTTCACTACCCAAACAAGACGAACAGCAGCCCAAAGTAAAATCACCTCGAAGAAGAATTTCCGGCGATGAGGCTTTTAGTGCGCCTGTAAGTGAAACAGCTGATTGGTTTGATTTTACCAAAGCCCGCACGTCATTATCATACAAAGATGAAGAGACACCGCCACCACTGCCACCCAAAGGAATTCAAAAGGAATGGATCAATTTTGAAGAGATTCCCGAGAAGCGCAAACCGCCAAAGCGAATACAAACAATACCCAGCCGCGGAAATATCGAAGTGCCGGAAACATTGGTACAATCACACGATAACGTCATATACACATATGTGAATCCTGAAGAGTGTAAATGCGAGTGTCATGAGCGGCCTGGTTTAAGACAACCGCCGCCGCCACCAGCACCACCCCCCAAATACCAACAAACGCGTGACCAACGGTCTGACCTAGCACATTGTCACCCTGGTCAGGATGATCCCGAGGAAGATTTACGGGAGGATGAAATGCCTCTTTTAGACGACGACGACGACGAACGCGTTGTAGAACGTGACAGAGGCAGAGACACATTGAAGCCGGACCGCCGCAGCGTCATTAGGTATGTAAATTAGTTAATTAGGTTCACTGAGATGCTTTCTACTGGAGTCATTAACAGTATTGCGATGAAAGCCTTAAGAGCGAACTGATGTGATGCGATTTCTTAATGAACTCTGCGAAACGAAATTAGTCTTTTATGTTATGCAATTACCCAACGGAAGGATGCAAATTTACTTTTGGAATCAGATATTAATTGAATTAATAAACATCAAAATGTGACCAAGCAAATATTAATAAATTGTGTTAATTGTTAATTAACGTAAATTTTACAGCGACTCGTCGGTGGATTTAAGCACCGCATCTCAGAGTCATCAGCCATCACACGGACATGCACCGGAAGAGACGGCTAATGGGACGTCACGCACGGGTACATGCAGCGGCATGTTACAAACGCCGTTCACTTCCGATCTGGGTGTTTCGGGCGGCAGCAACCGATCCAGCATCATATCGCAGGTGACTAGTACAACACCATCTAATACATACGCAAACAGGACGCCGCCTGCTAAAAAGGGCAAGCGTTCGGGCCGGATGTAAAGTGCGCGACGACACCTCCGTAAATGAATTACACCAACCCCTTGATCCTAATTGATCGGCCATTTTATTTGCACGTGCACTTTGTTTCTATGGATTGCCACTTTCACGTGAATATCTTCGCGTGTTTTTTCTTGATTGGCATCATTGATTAATCGCAATTTATTCTTGTGTTTCTCTTTCAAATTAGGACGAGCAGATTAGTCGATCACCGGATTAGATTGATGTCTCGATATAGTAGAGAGGATGCTGTCCATTTAGCGAGCCCGTGCGAGGTGGTTTTACTCAGCCAAAATGCCTTTTTCCTGTATTTTTACAATACGCATTAAGGGTCATCAAAGCAGAACATCAACATTGTGAAATCGTCACTCATCACATCAACATTACCGCATCAGCATCGCCAACTACTTTATTCGTGCCCTTTTCATCACACATGATACTAAGTATATCAATAACTAAAAAGAATATCAAACATCGAAACATCAAATTTCATTTAACTTATGTGTTCTGCAATGTGCATTTCGTCGAAACGATGTTCGAACTGTATTGATGATAGGAGATTAGATGATTGAAATGAAAAGCAATGTATAGCACGCTGTCGTTGCACTCGGCATGAAGATGCAATAAAACAAGCGCGCGTTATCACAATTTGGAATTGTGAGTATTTTGTTAGTTACTTAATTGAAATTCCGTGTAAATTCAAAGTGTCTTATGATTGTTGAAACCGCTGAGAGGCTAGAGATTGTTGCAAATTGGACTGCGCAGTGCAACGAAACGTGCTCCTAACGTAGCCCGCAATGTGTGTGTATATCTTGCAATTTAATTCATTAGTTATGAACTTAGAGGATGAATAAACAACTAAAAGGAACATGTAACGAAATAATAAAGCAATCAATTTAATGCGATACTATTTTCAGCCTTTGCGTAGGCTTCGATGTGTGTTTTAACTTAACTACTAAAATTGTTAGCAGAGACTTTAACATAATATTTAATGAATGGACAACGCGCCAGTAATTGGAATTGTACACGCTTCTATTAGCCAATTGAAGTGAAAAGTATTTTGCGCTAAATACAGCACGCAAAACGCAAAAGCCCTAATATTGCGTGACGATATCGTGCTGAAATGAACAAACATAACCGATATCCCCATTGGGAGGAGGAAACTTTAGATGTAGAAATACGTACTAATCGGTTGAAAATGAACGCTACAAATCATGTCTTAATAATAATGAAATAATAAGCCCGCCCGTATCCTGAACAATAAACGCCTTGAATGTGTCAAGTGTCAAGTAATTAATTATACACACATATTTAAGATTCTTATAATTTTTAAGTCAATTTACAAAGCAAGTACATGACATTCACATTATATAAATATATTTATTAATAATATACATAAATGCATTAAATCATATAGTTACTTAAGTCTATTATACCTACGTACAAGATAAATTCTGGCAATTCAATTTCTATGATTGCTTTTAATATCTCATCACCACGTTTGCGACTCTTTCATTACCTTATGCTAGTGATAAAATACATAGACTTGGAATTTATTAGAGAGAAAGAAAAGAAAACTTAAAACACTTGTTACTGCGTTAGGCCTATAATGAATTGAATGTGAAATCAGAGTCTATACAACTATGACAATGTTATTAAGTGTATTCAACTACCACTTATTATATACTATTATTATAATGATTATATTCAGACTTGTTATAATTATTACAAATGAGGAAATATGATTGCATTTACGAATAATTAATTTAGGAATTATGTATGATAAAAGTGTTGTTATCGAATCTTGTGTAAACGAATGCAGTGGCATGAAGATGCAATGGTTTGTTAAATAATTGTTAAAAATGCCATGCGAATCTATGATTTGATTGAGTACAATTTGTATTTTTGTCAAACGACTGAATTTCTCAATAATTTTAAGAACTAATGAGACTTGCATCATTTTCACACATCCAGCAAACAAAACCGTTTACGATTTAAGACAAGCCAAATACTATGAGTATTACTTAAGAATTCAATCATACTTGATGAAGATATTACATGATGATCACTTCTCGCGCTATCAAACTTGTATCACCATGCAATTAGTGCATGAACACGATCTGCATAGATGCTCCTGTAAAACACTAATATTGTGAATAAGAACGAGAGGAAAGAAAGAGAAACTGTCTAAAACTTAAAAGAATCTATTGTTGTTGCTCTCTTAATATACAAATCTTCTATAAGAATGTGGATTGTTCATGGTTCATTATTGAAATCTAGAATTGAACTGCAATCATGAATTGAACTACATTTGTACTTTGTTAGATTCTCAATTATTGCTCATATAATTCCACTCACCCAAATCAATAAACCTTTGAAACGTAAGCCAGACATACCTACTAATTAATTAAAGATTATTGTACACACCTTAGAATTAAGGAAGCTTAATGAGAAACAAAATGCAAGCGGAAATGAATTGAACACAGCCTCCCAACAAAACTACAAAACTTAAGTCTGTAAGAAATATGTAAAGATTTTAAGACGTATAGCATTTGCCATATCCTTCTCGAAGGACTAGTATTGTGAATCTGTCATTTTATAATGTATGTAAATAACATTCATATGTGTACATACAATTCAATCAGAAATCCATTATCAAACATCAAATGAAGCTGTCAGAGCATTTTACATGGGTTTACTTACTAGACGTATTGATTCGATGCAGTATTGTGAAACTTCTGACGACTTTAATGGAAAAAACATTTTCACAGATTCACAATGCGACAATCCTTGAGAATCAAACATACAAGATCCCCGATATACATATGAAACTAAACTGTAACTACAAATATAACAATGTAACATTGCAACTAAAAACTGTGACCTTATCGAACACTAAACTCTTTATTTCATCCCCATTTCGCTATTAACGATTTTACATATGGACATTTACGTTCAATTTGCATTGACAAAATAAAACAAAACATGCAAGGTATAAAGTGAATTGTTTGTTATCTAGTTTAAAGAAATACTAAAATAATGAGATTATAATTTATGTAAAGCACTTATAAGTAAAAGAAGCAGATTTTATTGTACAGTATATTATCTATAAACTTTAAAGAACTATATAAATGTTTATTAAACTCGATGAAACCTCAATCTTGTTATATGTATTCTCGTCAACAAACACTGTCAACATATAACACATTCCGAACGCGTTCGCGGTTTGTTAGAACTAATTTTAAACAAGTTCTAACTCTACCTGTTATTTGCAGTGCACGTGTTTTAAACAATTTATTATTGTAGTTTGGTATATGCAGCGACATCTTTTTGAAGTATCAGTATGAATCGTAGAGGTCAACCTAGGTAAATATTCAAAAATACGTCAACATTATTGTAGCTTTATAGCCAATAATCTCTCGCCACAGTATATTACACCGGTTTCTGATAATTAATTATCTTGGATGTGCAATCATACGATCAAGCTGTTGTTTTAAGCAATCGAACCAATAAGTTTTGATATAATTTCTCCCTGCTTGACTCAGCTACAGCTGTTTTAATGCTGATCCACATGTAGGTACTGACGTGTACCATACGCTGTGAGCCGCATCATACTACGATACTACGTAGTGACGTGTTTTATTAACAATAGTAGTTGATGTGCGATATATTTCACTCAGTTTCTGAATCAACAAACCACAGTCCAGGAGATAATAAGCGTAAGTTTTCATTTATTCCATGCAGGTCTTTGACTACTGCATTGCACATAACCATAGATTGTTTTTGTACTTTGTACGTCCACTATTAATACATAAAACATGGTCATTGTTGCTCACGTGGAAAACTTACCTTCTGCTCGTTTTCATGTGCAAATCTCTACTTATTTGAAAATACTCATATTCAATATGGTGTGCTATTTGAGAAGTCTAATTAGATCATGGAATTTCAGATGAAGCTTCTGGCATTGCTCTGTGTTGTATTAGCAGTGAATTATGCTCACTCACTTGCTGTACTCTCCATTGATATTGGTAGTGAGTGGATGAAGGCTGGCATAGTCTCACCTGGCGTTCCTATGGAAATTGCCTTAAACAAGGAATCAAAGCGTAAAACGCCCAGTGTCCTCAGCTTTAGAGACAATGTTAGATCATTTGGTGAAGATGCCCAAACTGTAGGCATTCGTTTTCCACGAAACGCTTACATTTATTTATTAGACTTGATTGGTAAAGATATCAATCATCCCTTGGTCAAGCTCTATCAAGAGCGGTTTCCATATTATGAGATTGTAGCTGATAAAGAACATAATACAATTCTGTTTAAGCATGATGACGACACATTTTATTCGCCACAAGAACTCATTGCACAGTTACTGCACAAGTGTAAAGAGAATGCAGAGCAAAGTGCACGTCAACCCATCAAGGAAGGCGTTATTACCGTGCCTGGATATTTTAATCAGGCTGAACGTAAAGCTCTTCTTGATGCAGCTGCCCTTGCTGATATCAAGGTTTTACAACTGATCAATGATTATATGGCTGTTGCACTAAATTACGGAATATTCCGAACTAAAGACTTCAATGAAACTGCACAATATGTAATGTTTTACGATATGGGAGCAAGTTCAACGACCGCTACCATTGTAAGCATGCAGAATGTGAAGACCAAGGAACGAGGATATGTTGAAACCCATCCACAGATATCAATCGTGGGTGTTGGTTTTGATCGAACATTAGGTGGTCTTGAAATGCAGATTCGTCTACGCGATCATCTGGGTAGAAAGTTTAATGAGATGAAGAAAACCAAGAATGATGTCTTCAAAAATCCTAGAGCAATGGCAAAACTATTCAAGGAAGCTGGTCGTGTAAAGAATGTGCTCTCTGCAAATACAGAAATTACCGCACAAATAGAAGGTTTGCTCGATGATCAAGATTTTAAAGTTGCAGTCAGTCGAGATCAATTTGAGCAATTGAACGCTGACGTTTTTGAACGAGTAGCTTATCCTGTCGAACAAGCATTGAAAACAGCTCATCTTACGATGGACGTTATCAACCAAGTAGTTCTTGTTGGTGCTGGCACTCGTGTTCCTAAAGTTCAAGAGAAACTTCAACAAATTGTCAAGATGGATTTGGCAAAGAACCTAAATACTGATGAAGCCGCAACAATGGGCGCAGTATATAAGGCAGCTGATCTTAGTACTGGTTTTCAAGTAAAGAAGTTTATCACGAAAGATGTTGTTATTTATCCAATTCAAGTATCTTTCAGTCGCGAAACTGAAGACAGCACCAAGCATGTCAAGCGAATGTTGTTTGGCCTTATGAATCACTATCCACAGAAGAAAGTTATGACTTTCAATAAGCATGCAAACGACTTCACTATGCATGTCAATTATGCTGAGTTGGATGCGTTGAAACCAGAAGAGATTGAATATTTAGGAAGCCATAATCTGAGTACTATAGAAATAAAGGGCGTTGCTGAAACTCTGAGCAAAAATACTGGCGAAAATATTGAAAGTAAAGGTGTTAAAGCTCATTTTTACATGGATGAAAGTGGAATTTTGTCGTTGAATGAAGCTGAATTTGTTTTCGAAAAGCAAGTACAATCCGAACCAGAAGAAGAAGGTGCCTTCTCAAAGTTGGGAAGTACAATTAGTAAATTGTTTAGCGGCAATGAAGAAGAAAAACCTGTTGAAAATAATGCAACTAAAACTGAAGAACCTGCAGCAAACCAGACTGATAGTAAAACTGAAGAAAAAGACGCAAATGCAACCAAAGAGAAGAAAGGAAAAGATGATAAGGCGGGCAAAGAAAAAGAAAAAGATGTTAAACCAAAATTGGTGACTGTGAAAGAACCACTTGCATCAAGTGAAACCATTCACATTATTGGAAAACTGAATAAAGAAGACTTCAAAGCTAGTGCAGATAAACTAAAAAAACTTAATAAAATTGATTTTGAATTAAACCGTCGCGCTTCTGCCTTAAATAATCTAGAAAGTTTTGTTATTGATATGCAAACCAAACTATCGGAAGATGAATATTCCGAAGCCGCAACATCAGACGAAAAAGAAAAAATTCTTGCTGCATGCGCAGAAGTTTCTGAGTGGCTATATGAAGATGGTTCTGATGCAGATGCCAATACATATGAGAACAAATTAGAGACAATTAAGGCATTAACACATGATGTACTAAAACGTGTATTTGAACATAGACAACGACCTGATGCATTGTCAACATTAAATTCGATGTTAAATAGTTCAAGAATTTTCTTAGTGTCTGCCAGAAATTTCACGAAGGGCGTTAATCCAGATCAGGATGTATTCACAGATATAGAAATTGATGCATTAGAAAAATTAATCGCAGACACTGAAGAGTGGAGAGATACGCAGGTGGCTGAACAAGAAAAACTTAAAAAATCCGAACCAATTCTGTTGACTGTTAAAAGTTTAGTAGAACATATGCAGGCGCTAGATAGAGAAATGAAGTACTTAGTTAATAAGAGAAAGATTTGGAGGCCGAAGAAGCCAGTGGTCGAAGAAAAGAAAGAACCTAATAAAACTGATGAAGTAAATGAAAAGGACGAAAAGGCGGAGAAAGAATCCGAATCTGACCAAAATACTGAGAAACAAGAAGAAGTACCGCAGATAAATGACCAAGCAACTGAAGAGACCGTTAAAGACGAAACAGTCAACCAAGATGTCGAAGGCGACGTTCATTCAGAATTATAATTTATACGGGTTTTAGTTCAATTTAAACTACCTTCAAATGTCGAAATCTTGTAAATTCAATTTCCACACACGGGATAACAATGTTGAGCATTAGTAAAATTATTCGATATGTCATCAGCTAAGGACGGTGTTCCTTGTGACACTAATTATTTTGTTGTTGAACACACGATATGTTAGAACAACAGTGTTTGTGATATTGTGTACTATTGCACTACATTGATTATAAAATAAGGATTGACATTATGATTAATTTATTTAATTCCGTACACAAAGAAATAAACAGCGTAACAATTAATTAATGTTGAACAGGAATACAATAGTTCATTGATATATTTATATGATGGTTTTCATGTTTCTATAATTTGAAGTGCAAGAAATTTGGGTATCTAAAGCTGCTCAGTTCATGTGTAATTAATTCATTTATCATTTCTGTAAAATCAAGCTGTTTCATTTCCAGGGTGATGTGTGCACTTAATAAATGAAGCCAACATTTATACATTCCAAATCCAAATTAATTTTTCACCTATACAACTTTATTAGTAGATGTTACTGAAAGTATACGAATATTCATAAAATTAAGTGCAAATAAATTAAAGAAATATTCCAGTTCATAGAAATCACAAAAATAATTAAGATGAAAAAATGCTCAGGTAGTAGGAAGAAGGCGATTAAATGTTTTACAAGTGCTGAAAATATTAGTCAATTTTAATTTATTTTTATTTCCTGAAAACTATAAGAAGTTAAAAGAACTCTTGCAGTGTTGAAAAAGGTATTAAATTCTTTATAACTTCTGAAAACGTGAAGTTATTCATACGGCGATACAAAATTGATCCATCTTAACAATTTTCGAAGTTTAGATAGAAGTTTTAAAATTTCTTGATGGGTCACGATCTTTTTTACTCACTGCACACATTGTGAGGTAATACAATTTAATACACTTACCGTGTTCTCTTGTCACCCCCTGGTCGTAATTGGTATATGGAATATCCAGGGCCACTTGGAAATTGAACGCCGAAAATAGCTTACGAAAACGAAAAAGCGAGGTGCTGCAAGGATTCCAGGGCGCGCTATTATGTCACACTTGTCTTTTATTTTCGTATCATTCAACTTCGAAGATAGGCTTTCAATTATCTGGCTGAGTTGCACGATATTGAAAAGACAACGAAAATATTGTTAAAGAAAACAATTTATTTATTTGCGTTACGCAGCAATAGACAAATTATTACAACAAATTTCCGTGGGTTCAGACATTTTTTAATTCTAAAAAACCAACATAAATTTCCACACATTGAAATCAAGTTGTCATATTGAAAACTGAAAAATACCATACTTATAACATAGTGTATTAGTAACAAGTAGTTAATAATGTGATTTTAAATCATTTCACAAATGTTAAAATATTGTTTATAGTCACTATTGGCTAACGTTAGTATCATTATCGTTTTTACTCTCTAATATAATCAGTTGTTTTTCATAAATCTCTAATGAAATTGAATTCTTTTAGATATCTCATATAGTAGGGCGATAACGTAACTCTTCAAATTTTTTGATAAATATCACATAATCGTTGCGCACGATTGCTTTTGAAATGTGTCTCCTAACTGCCTATGATATCTTGCTCATTATCCTGATCACATTTCAGACTAAATCAACATACAATCTTACTCATTGTAATAATGGCATATGCTTTAAGTGCTATACAAAAAATTAGATACATCTTATGTCTCTTTGTATATATTAGGCAGTAGTAATTACAATAGGTCTTTCGCGTATCACATTGCCTAGTTTATGGAAATATGAATAATGAATAAATACATCAGAATATCATGGCAGTAGCGCCAATATTCGGTCACTGGTTGCGAATCGACAATTCGCGTATTTTATTAAGTGTGTGCTTCAGCTACTGTTGCAATTACATTTAGTTTCGACTTTCTGAAAGCTTCTTCTTGCAATCAATGATTATTTCATCACCGGATCGTATATTATAGCTATAAAGCTGCTTATGCGGATATTTCATCTCCTCAGGACCCTAAAATTATTATACGCATTCGATTGGCTACAGCATTGCACTTGCTATTTATAGGATCAATACCTGAATATCACGTAGGTCTTGGTCGACATAGAAAAGCCTCATTTTTCCGGCGGAGAATCCAGCAAATGGCTCAAGCTTAGACTTTAGGTCAAGAACAGTACGATAGACATCAACACTCCTAACTTCACTGCTGGTCCCACAAGTAAACGTAACTTTAACACGCTTTTCAGGACGCAGGTCTACATTTACGAGAGGATCCAATTTTCCATGGATATTTACTAGTTCAAAATATCTGAAAACCACCCAAATGTAAAACAAACATAAACAATATATACCTCCCAGAATACCTTTCGGGTCTTTCCGCTTCCGGTTTATCAATATAATGACGAATAAATGCCCGTTCGGCATCTTCCCTTTCATCGTGTCCGATTATCCCGCCACCATTTAACATGGCAACATTAGGCAAGCGCGCAATCATTAATTGTCTACGCTCATGTTCTGTAAATTCACAGCTTTCCCACAAAGGGCAACCCTAATAAAATAGCTGATGTCATTGCGCAACCTTTAAAAACTACTATTTCATTACCTGCATTCGTAGGCAGTGTAAGTTTGGAAATTTGGCAAGTCGTTCAATTTCATCCCAAGAGGAAAGCTGTGTACCGTTTAAATTCAACACTTTCAGTACACTGAATCCATCATGTGCTGGTGTTTCAACTGCACTATCCTTAACATTACCCTCTTGATCCGTACATCTATTCAGTGTTTCAATTGGGCAATCCGCCAGCAGTAAGTACTCCAAGTTCGGAAAGGCATACCCCAGTTTAGACACTTCATTCCAACATTCAATTGGATTTCCATTGAAATGCAACTTTTTAATGCCCCAATGCTTGTGCCATTTGTGTTCGTTTTTTGCATTTTCAATTTTAGGACAGTTGCATTTAACATTAGAATTGGTTTCATTTACTTCATCACTAACCACAGTACACGCATGCGGACAGTTCAAATTTACATCTTTGTAGTCGTTGAGACTTAAATGCAATTCTTCCAATGCAGGTGAATGATCAAGGATTTTATCCACACTCTCCCAGTCGATATTTGTCGAATTTAGAACCAAATTTTTTAAATTGGTCCACTTCAACGACATGCCATCCTGCAACGGCTCCGAGAGCTGATTGAATGATAGATTGACAAATTTCAAGCGAGGCATTTGTTCCAGTATACCAAATATCTAAAACTTCCTTGAATTAGTACGTAAACTTTGGAAATTATTAGCGTGAAAGTTTTTACCTCGAGCCATTTGTTCAGTTTGTTCTTGGCTAAGTCCAACTCTTCGACGGCAGCACATTTATCATTGAGCGCATTACTTTCGCCAGCGGTAGCAATGTCGCAATCATTGAGCACCAGCAATGACGGCACTATTACACGCGGCGGTCGTCGAGGCACGAAAATCGACACACACAGCTCTTCTTCAGAGCCTTCCGACTCGGTGCTGCAATCATTTCCGTACTTTTGTTCCAATGCTTCCACGAGCGATGGCATCTTTACAGAATTTTAATAATCTGCGAACAAACACCAAAGAATTCCAATTAGTTTTATCCAAAAACTCATCATGAATAGCATGCGCAAATAACTGTACGCAAATATAAACAAATGCCAAATTAAATAGGAATGTCTGCTAATTTATGATTTTGCGTGGTTCAAATCCATATGGAAATACATAAACAACGACCGAGGAATTGAAAATGCTCACACCAGCAAACGTCCTTCAACAATTCGCGCTCTTGACGCAAAACAATTGCGTTGTTTTGCGCGTTATCCAGTTTCATAGTTTTTTTATACAAAGTGAAAATACGTTCGTTGCCACCAACCAAGCATTCAAATATAATTGTGGCAGGTGAACAATTTCAACATTGTCGTAATTGAAGCGAAGATAAAAGCCGCACAGTTTATAAAGTCATGATAATATGTGTCTAAAAAACTCAAAACTTTAATGACTTACTCAATAAACATTTAAAGCTGCGTATAATATTTGTACAACAAGTTAATTTTACAGCCAATAAATAATAAGCTGACTCTCCTAGCAGAATTTATGGTCGGTAATTTGTAATAGCATGTTGTGCAACTTATTAAGACTTAATGATATATTATAATTATGTCAAATACAACCTACAATATTGAGTAAATAAAAGTCAATTGGAAGATGAGTAAACCAGTAGTTTAAACTTTAACCTAAAATAGTAATACAGGATACAGAATTTTCTTTCGCCACTGACATTCATCGTTGACGTTGTTTATTTAACACAGTCTACAGATTAATCAGTATAAGGTGATATTGCGTATTTGAAATAATCGCCTTGACTAATTAACCAATCAGTCAGCTGCCTCTGCTATTTGCTTTCTTAAGAAGCATTCGCAGTTTGCAATTACGTTTCGCAACGATGTTTATTCCATTGAAATTCCTGCCAGTAAAAATAACTCGTAGTAAGCAATTTTATTCTTTGTAATTCAATGCAATTATGCACAAATTTCAATTTTAAACTTAATCACAGGATGTTTAATAATTAACAAACAGCTGAGCAGGATGTCCCGTTATTATTAAAAATTAAATTATTGTTAAAAACTTTTTCATTATCCTACGTTGGAAAAGCAAAACTATCATTCGTTTACGTATTATTTGCACATACACGCAGCGGGAATTTCAAGCTGGATTAACTCATAAACGTACAGACGAAACTCATAAAGTACCTAATCATGTATTATGAGTTATCCTGAACTAAACAAATAAAAAATAATTGCTCATGCTAAATGCGTTTTCCATTCGACATCGCTTGCAATCTTGGCAAATGCGCAACACGTGCACGTCGCGAAACACCAAATGCATCGTAATAACTGAAAAAGTAAACACAGTAATTTTTTTGTTATTTTCGTACAAACATGCATTTAAAACGCAAACAAACCCAGACGTTGATTACAATTATTGCATAAATTCCATTATGGTGCCTCGAGGAAGCTAAACGCGAGAATGGAGTAATTATAATCGTGCGCAATTCTAATAGAAATTTGAATAGAGATCATCACTCAGCTTCAGTTGAAATTCACGACCTTCACCCGTATTCGCATAGCTGTTCTATTCTTATTCATAATGCACACGCATCACATCATACAAACGCACTGAAGATAAACACATTTGAACGAGTGTTTGAGTGAGTTATAATTGAAAACGAATGCAATAGATCAACGCGAACAGACTATTCAATCAATAACTTACTGGCAATTACGTAATGAGTTTTCAATGATCATTTGATTAAAATCAATGTAATTCGAACAGTGAGAGAGGGAGAAGGAAACTGAAATGTACGTGTATGTGAGTTTAGTTGGCGTAAAGCAGCATTGGCATTTGTGAAAAACTAGGGAAAAGACCTAGGAAAATATTGCGAAAAACGATTGCATCAAAGCAACAACAAACACGCAACTAATGCGACGCCACACGTCGTGATTATTTCTCTGACCTATTTAATACTCCTCGATGCCTTATATTATTGCGCACGCCTGAATTTGAAAATCACAAATTTTTCCATGATCCTCAGACTTGTATATAAACTCGGAAAGAGCACGTCTGGCGTCTAATCCAGGATGCGCTGCTCATGCTTATAAATTGTGAGACGGGATTAATAAGCGTCTCGTTGCATAAATAATTAATTAATTAAATAATGCTCTTTCACACGCTTCAGCGACGAAAGGCGCGATAATTCAATACGAAAATAACCGCCTAATAAGTTATTTAATAAACAATATTTACGCCGTTCGAAAATTACTTGTAATCTATTGTAATTATCTGCAATTAAAAGCATGTTTCAAAGTGAACTTGTCTGGATATTTTCCAAAGTTGTTTATTAAGTTAGCAGTTAATTATACTCGTGCGAATTATGTGTGAATTAGCTGTACAATGTTTGCTTCACAGGAAAGGAAAGAGGAAGTATAAACGCATTATAAACATGCGAAAGCAATAAGAATTCGTTGATATACTTAGCGCAATACGCAATTTCAACGAGTTGCTTACTTCGTAATTTCATTTCGTCCATTTGCATAACATCAATCAAGGTTTATTACATTTAAAAAATATGCCAATGGTTTCGACATGACGAACAACATTTGGTACTTTCAAATATTTATTATTATGCTATTATATTTTTAGTACGGTTCAAGGTTATTGGCTAAGAAATACGAATATTTTCATTCCTTACTTTTCGTAGCGGTAATTTCGAAAGAGTGAGTACAGTTAGAGATATTCTCTTGGCAAATGAAGTATTTGTCTTCATTTAAACGCGCGCGTTCGCAATTTAATTGCAGAGTCGTTAATAACAATATAGCCAACTTTCCTCTTAATTCGCATTTATCAAACGAGCGTCTGCTTCGAAAATAAAATGAATTAAATAATCATTTTAATTTCTCCTGCACAGTTGCTGGACATCTACTTTCTATTATGCACTATTCATTTACGTGCAGCGAATGCATACACCTTACGATTCGTCTATCTTCGCGCGCACATTAAAAACAATTCTTCTGCATGTTGCAGCTCTCTTCCTAATTGCACTTACATGCGTAATCACGCACAATTATTTACGGTGTAGCCACATCAAAAATGGTTGTGTTTCATTTTTGTAGTTTGCAATAAAATATGTTGCTTTTCAATCTTTTCACATCTTGTATAAGCGCATAATACGCCACATAAAATGATAATTTCTTCAGATTGTAGTTATTAATTTTCGAATGTAAAATGCTATGAAATAATCTTGAATCACTTTGTACATTCAGTGCAACTTAGTAGAAGATAACCGTAACTCAACAAGCAGTTCCTAAGTGAAATCATAACATCGTGATGTGTGGTTATGAGGAAAAGTGCAACAATTTACTCGGCGATTAGTGAGACAAGCAATTTTCATAATTTCTTAACACGCAAAAAGGGGCAGAGATAATTTACTTTGAAAGTAACCTCGAAGATTCAAATTTGAATCTCCATTTTTAATGATTGTAATACCAAGTTTAATAATAACAGGACTAGATATTTTATACCTGTCATCTTTGATAGTTGAAACTAGTTTCATTGCTTCTATAACTGAATATTAACCCAAATTTCATTCAAATTAAATTAGTTGAAAATCGAACATTTCATCACTCAATAATTCCGTGAATCAGAAGAGAAAATATGATATTATTATGTAAATTATCGTATTTCCCGAACAATAAGAAATTGGGCTCAAATTTTAATTGCATGAAATGGTGCGTCTTATAGTCCGAACTTATTCTCTAAACCCGTCTCTAAACTCAAAATGCGACTTAGTTTAAACATTATAGGAATCAGAGATTTAACTAACTTTAAATTACCTTTTTCTAAAACTCATCTTATAAATTTGAGACACGTCTAAACGATAAGACGATACGTCTTACATCCGGGATATAGGTAACTAAAATCTAATGACATTATTCACAAAGCTTCAAATAACAAATCATTAACTACAACAACAAAATTACTTCTTGGAAAGTTATGATTCCTAGAGAAATAATCCAAATTTGTTCAATAGTAGCTACTTGTCGTAAAACTACTATAAAATGATATAATATATTGCATTAAATCGAAATTGCTATGATGCCTTCTCTTAATAATTTATTTAAACGAAAACGAAAGTTGGTTCACCAATAACTAACCAAATCGTTAAGTTTATTAGCCACACTACGGATACGCCACATATTGAAGTTCAATTGAATCTGTAAAACCTGACATGAACCGTATGTATTGCTGCTTGTTCGTATAAACAGAGGCAAAACGCAGTCTATCTATTGAAAATATAGTGGTATTGCAGAAACGCATAGGTCGTGCGGCTCGTGACTACAATTTACGGCTACTCGTTGCGAAATATGATCACATAATAGACGTCAAGCAATTCAACAAGCAAACACGACTTATGCACTCGGAACATGGACAAATTACAGTCGCAGCTAATAATCAGTCTTAACTGGAGTTAATAATCTCAAATAATCCAACAATGGGTGCACGCCGCTCTGATAGCAAATCATTTATTTACGTTCACAAAAGTAAATGGCTTTTTAATCATTGCCGCAGTGGTAATAAAAGTAGAAACCTCTTACTTTGGAATTGCACATTAACCACACCAGTTAATAGATTTGCAATCAAGCCAAGAGAAACAAACGAAACCAGAAAAAGAATAAATTGGGAAAAGTGAATAACACAGTCATAAAAACAGTTAATGTAAAACTCGAAGCTTCACTGCTTCCTCGATTTGAGAGACAGTTTATTACGAGTTGCGCTCTGCTCGTGCGGCGAGTGAAGAAACAAACGCTAAAAAGTTATTCACATTTTATTTAAAACGGTGAAGCAAGCAAAGCGCGCTGTTTTGTCGTGCGCAACGTGCAACTGCGTCCGCTTCTGCATTTGCAATGAATTTATTTGCACTATACAGGATACTTACAAACCACTAAACCAAACCTTCCATAAATCTTCAAATACTGCGTGTTTACAATTATCCTGTATACGTTTGCATAAGTTATTGATAAATTTCATAGATTTAAATCCAAGTCATTAACATTCACACACTGTACGTAAGTTATAATGTCAAAAGAGACTTTTTCATTCTCAGCTGACTGACATTTTCCATTGGCACCCATTCTAATCTGCGTGGTAGGAGAGAGAATAAGCACAGTCACGCATTTTGCTATAATAATTCATTTTGCAGATCTACTTCGTCGACTCATTGAAGAAACGAACCGTTTACAATGTGCGGCGCGCAAAAAGGGAAAGTGTTCGTCAAAATTGAAAATCTCACCAACGACAAATAATTCAACTCTGCCGTTATTTGAATTTCCTGCCGCTATTAGAATTAACTCAAAGACAAAACTACGTTGTTGTTGTTGTATTCTTGCGCGCTTATGCAACAAATCGTTGTTCATACATTTAACGCAACAATGCAGGTCTAGCAATAATGGCACAGTTAAAATTAGTCTTTTATATAAGTAATGAAAATCGTCCAGCGTTACAAAACATTGCACGTTGATTTTCTCTTTGTTGCGCTAGCGTGCGTTAGCTCAATCAATATTGAAACTTTGATATCACACTAAAAAGTTTTACATCTTTCGCGCGCGGTCTTTTTAAAAGCAGATTTATTATGATTGATGCTTTGCGGTTACGTTTATTTCACCATCAAGAGAAAATCATAATCATGGCTGTAATAGTAGGTTATGCACGAAACTAGCAGTGAATTAAGGTTGCTTTTCCATGCATTGGACAAGCGATTCAATGATACAAATGAGTATCCCATAACTGCCAATTTTGGTTTTGCTGCTATAGGTCAAGTAAAGGTCCTCACCATTTATGGATTGTTCATAGTTTCATGTGTTCACAGAGGTAATTTTATACCGTATATTGCTCGGACGTCAACGCTAATAGAACACGGAACACCAACAATGTGATTGCTTTTCTTTGTTCGCCATCATATGCAGCGAGTACACCGCCAATTGTGAGTTCTGCAGCATATCAACAATGTGCATTTATGTTGGTCATACACGCGCGCATGAAGAGTTATTGTCTTCTAATTTAAAATGAAAAGCCTGCATTGTTCATTAAAAGCCAATTTTCATGCAGAATGTCATTCGAACCAGAATGCGCTCATAACCTAACCTAACTTCAATATTTGGATAGAGTTTATTCGCTATGAGCGATTTGTCAGTTAACGGCTCTGGTTAATTAATTTAATTGAGTCAGAGTGTGGCAGGAAAAGCCGCAAAACTTAATAAATAATCTCGATGCAGAACGTGGAAAATGTGATCATTAAAAATCTAGTTCACAACAAGATTGCCGATAAACCACGAATGTTTGCGAACAAATTACAAACGCATGTTAAAACGCTCTGGTTCGTATACTGTTTCTCACTGCTTTGCTTTCTTTTATTTCTTCATTCTAACGCTACAAACTCGATTTTTATAAGAACTGAAAGACGTCGAGGCAAAACACGTGAATCATAGGCCTTCCAGCGAATTTACTGCACGAACCAGTTGGAAGCAAAGAGTTGAGGTCGCGCGCGCGGCGAACAAAGAAAAGCTGGACTGCGAGAGCGACGTAGCTGCGATGGAAAAACACCAACTCGACTTGAACTTAGTGCGGTTGAAATGTTTTCCAGTTTCACTGCGCAAAAAGAACGAAAGAATCGCTCATGTAAATTGGAAAAGCGTACACGCGCGCATATTTGTGTACATTTTCGGTAGCAAGTTATTCACACCGCATTTCCAATTCCAATCACGCGTTCCTTGTACTCTTCGCACATACATGCGACGAGGAAATTATATGAAAATGCGTATGTGCGTGGATGAGCTACGTATTTGCGCACTTGTTTTCGCCTTCGTAAATGTTACTTCATCGAGAAGCGCGCGCGCTACGCGCTCGTTCGTGGTTTTAAAATAAAACAACATTTGCAAACGAATTGCAATCGAGCGCTAATGCCAGGCGATGAAAAGCGTGTACGCGCGCGAGAAACAATAATGCGCGCTCGCACATGCGTTTTTCTTAGCGTACGTAATACTTACATAAGTCTTAATTAATTGTAATCCGCTTCGGGCGAATATCCATTAGATATGCGCGCAGAGCAAACATGCAACACTTGAACACACAATCAATCAATAGCCGTAATATCGTCCTGTCTCTCCGCGTTCTCTTAATTGAATTATCCTGCGGTCGTATTTAACAATAACAGAATGTCAATCGACGCTCGCCGCGAATCCAGGACATGCTACGCGCTCCACGCTCCACGCTCGCGGGATTGGCACTGTTGAGATAACAATGGTGCAGGTGGATATGGGCAGTAACAGAAACAAAGCGCGGCTCAAATGATTCAATTCCTCCGCGGAGGAAGAGACGAGTACGCTATGCACGTTTCTATACGTAAAGTGGAATTCGTACTACGTTCAGGACTTTTGTTTGTTGCGCTTTTCCGCCGTGTCGCGCGTCTGCGATGGGCAAATGCACAATATCGACCGAGTCGCGCGCGCGATTTCCTCGACGTCGCGACTAGCGAGCGCGAAGTGAGGGAGTCAGCGCGCGTATCATTTTATCGAAGCGAGTTGGACCATGGTCTATTCAATAGGACAGAGTGAACAGTACACACAAACCAGCTGCTCCTCGCCTGGTTTGTTTTGATGCCATTCGCGATCAGCTGAGCGAACGCGCAGTATTTAATCGTGTGCTGTACATGAATTAATTTCTGAATGAGTGTTGGTGCGTGTGTCGAGGGCACCTCAGCTGATTCGTGTTTTGCGCTTTATGCATTCCCCTCTATAAAAGCTAACACTTCTAATGCGTTATAACTGACAGCCAGCAAGATAAATAAATTCATTATTTGTTTTGCTGAATTTGCGCACTAACTTTTACGATGTACTTGTGTCAATTGAGGCACATTGAAAAATTGGCAAATTCCATGCATGGCTGGATGCGCAAAAAACAACTTGTTGTATAAATAAAAGCAAGACAATATAATTGGTATAAAGCTCGAGGCTGGTTCGTTTCTTTTGTACGACCTGTCTGAATATTTGCAATTTTGCGCCCACACGTCAATTCGTGATTCAAGGCTAAGTTTTGCGGCATGCTTTATTGCGCTACTCAAAGTTTACTTTCGACGAAGCAATCATTTACATTAAAAATACATACCTTGCCGTATTTTTATTCGTAGTCTCTTGTATCGTGAACCAGATTAATGGACAAGTATTGTATTCTGGACGATTTTCAATTGCTACTCTAAATGATGGATGTCAACGCAAAGTAACAAGGACTGGCGGTATGCACTTTAGATATACGTTAAATTTTATGCATGTACCTCCTTGGTAGCATACTGAAGCTAGTTTGAGAGGCTACCAAGAAGGTGTGTATGGATTACGGAAATTTGATATGAATTTGATGTGACCGTTCAAAAAAAGGATAAAACTTCAAATTTAAATTTGGTGTCGCCACCTGGGTGAAACTAGATGTACTTTTGTGAATCTTTAAAGTTATTCAACTTCTTTATTTTTAAATATAATTCGTTCCAATTTTCCCTATAAACTATTAACAATGTATTGGTAAATATCATTGAAATAGTGAGTATGTTTTATTGCAGTTTCTGAGCGATTTCATCAGGAATCTCATATAGTCCACACACCTTGTTTGCCGGCAAAGCTTTATCTGCAAAACAATAATACAAGATAAATATTTGATAATTGTAGTGCGTTAATGCATTTAATCTACTTACCTATCATTTTGGGATAAGCCAAGTTCAAATTATCCATGATTTTTACAAATTCCTCTAGGGACTTGGTCAATCTTGGATTGAGCCTTTTTTCTTCATCCACAGTGGTTCTGGTCATTCCTTTATAGTCATGCGCTGGATACAAAATTGTATCCTCTGGCAGAGTGAATATCTTGTTGTGTACATTATTGTATAATGATGTGGAGTTGCCTTCCTGAAAATCGGTACGTCCACAACCGCGAATCAATAATGTATCTCCAGTGAAAGCAATTCCCTGAAAGCACATGTTCATTAATGTTTAAACATATTTCTGTCAATCAATATTGCATACATGTTCAGCCATATAATAAGTGACACATCCATTTGTATGACCAGGAGTAGCAAATACTTTTAATTTATGTTTGCCAAACTCAACAGAATCTCCTTCATCAATATGAATATCTGCCTGAGCACCACTTGCTTTTGATATAACACTCTTACAGCCTGAGAGCTTTTTTAATTCCCCTGAACCAGTTATATGATCAGCATGCATGTGAGTGTTTACTGAAAGTACACTCATTACTCATCAGGAAGTTGACATTATCTGTTATTAGTCTTATGACTAATAATATATCAATTGCTCTAATGAAAGTTACATAATAATTTTACCTGCATATTTTAAAGTTAAATTCAAGTCATTTATTAATTGATAGTCCCTTTTTGCATGTTCAATAACAGGATCAATTAAAATTGCCTCCTTGGTAGCAGCATCAGCAAGCAGATAAGTATATGTACTGCTTGTCAGATCAAATAGCTGAAAATACGGTAAAATATAATTGATGAAATAATTAATTCAAAGTTAATTTACCTGACGAAATATCAAGATACTTGCTGCCATGTTTGATGAAGCAAATGTTCGAATGCTCTGTTGTATCAACTGTTGAGTTTGTTGGATACGCGGGAATACAAACATTCTGTATCGCGTCTTTGTTTAATAAACTTCCCTATAATCCAATAGTCGCACTGTGTTAATACTGTCAGCGTTAGCGGCACATAAATTATTAAACTCAGATAAAACATTATAACATCACAACCGACTATGGAGCGACCTTGTAAACAGCTGATTAGGAATACCGCGATTGCACTGCACTTCGCACATGAATAATTATAAAGATATTTATAATAAATGCATGCAATTATAATCTATTTCTGACTGTTTCCGATACAAAGTTTAAAAACTTTATAGTCAATCGATTTTTTAAATGTTCTTAGTGCCGTATAGATGTCGCACGGAGCGATTACACATTCTTTCAGAGCATGCAATACACGAGTGGTGGCGCTGCAGATTCTAAACGGAGAAATATTTTAAACTTAACTAAGTATTTAAAGTCTTCATAGATAATTTCGCATCCTTTTAATTACGTCAGAAGATGCGTTATGCTGATTTTGGGTAATTAGTGAAAGTATTGCGTGATCATATTTGTAAAAAGCACTGCAGATTCATAACAATTGAAAGATAATTATGGTGACACTAATAACAGAGTTAAACACCGCAAGGTTCTGTGATTTAAGTATGCAAATACAAATCGTTCTTGATTGCATGCAGCATGCAATATAAGTGCATACAAGGTGCGTGGCGGACAGCATGAGTACATCGAACCCCTTCAACATGCTATCAGTGTGCAATCAAGCTTGCCTTAGTTGCTTACCGGTGGACGGTATCCAGCCGGCAAAGGGGGGCGGTCGTCCTGTTGCCGTCCGCAAGAAGCGTTTCCGTCCGAACGACCACCACACCAACCACCCCTCGTCGTATACCGGCCCACGTCGTGTGCGCTCGTTGCGGCAAATCCTGCCGCCGTTCCGGCCTTCAATCGTTCGTACGCTCGCTGCCAGGACGTGTATACTGCGCGTGAAGAGAACCCCCGAATACACGCCGCAACTCTTAACTTTGCCTGGTGGCGGCTGTCGTCGTGGTGGTGGTGGATTTTTCGCGTAAGTGCACCGCTAAGCGTGTGCTGCTCTCGTCGCCGGCGCGGTTTTTGATGCATTTTCAATGCATGTCGTTTTTCCGTGTTTCGCGCATATTTAAATAAAAAAATCTTCTAACCGGAATAGTCATTCATTACAGGCGAATTTAAATCCTAAAATATACTCGTATACTTTAATCTCATATATAACCCAAGTAGTGCTTCTAACCAATAAGTTAGCTAAACAAATATTAAACAAACATTCGAGGTTAAGATTCGTGGTAGTGTTGTGAGTAAAGTGGTGCAAGTGACTGAGATACTTTCAGAATCAAGAGATTAAAGCTGCAATTGAATCGATTATCAGCTCCAACAACAGTTGATTGCCAGTTTGTAAAAGTGATAAACACTACGTGGAAACTCCATTCCCGGAAGTCAATCAGGTTAGTGCTTGTTATTCCATCAATTTTTGCTTGTTACGAACGAATGGGTTTTTGATTTGTGCTTGACAAGTGTTTGAATACATTGCAAGCATTTTCATAAAATTTTCATGACACAGAAAATCAATTATTCGTAATTGATTATTGTGCTATATAAATTAAGTCGACATACCTGGGACATTTACCCAGCGGAATTGCGGTGCTCGTAAAATTCGTATAATTGACAGTTGAACAATGCTCGCAATCTCACTATTAAACCAACTCTCGTGTCCGCGGTTGATCTGATAAATTTAATGGAAAAATTGCACTGATTCAATAACATGAGGTTGAAAAAAAACTTTACGATTATTGCCCATTTCACCTGTGCAATTACTTAGTTTATTTGCTTTCCCATATTGATCGACAAAAAATACTTGTATTAAATATGCACCCCTTGCTTATTTATTCATAAAAATATTGCAATTTGTTATTCGCACATTGACGTATCCGGCTAAAAATAAATTTGCGAAATTGTTGAAGCGCCAAACGAGAAATCACCATCAATCAAGTTATTACCCCAGTTTGAGATGCATATCAAAGTATACATGGTTTTTCATCGTTTAGCTACGTTTTTCCTCATGTAGCGAGGAAATGCCAAGACTTGGCACTGCGTATTACAACATAGAACCGCGTGTTTTTTCGCTCCTTCGCACTGCTTGCGTTCATAATAATTCATTGCCACTTATTAATGTTGGAAGTCTCCTGGTGGTTCTCTTTTTCTCCGGAATAACCTATTAGACGCTTTAATACGGCATATTTATTCGGCTTTATTCGGCACGAGAATTTGGAAATTATTTTATTATGAGTTAATATATCGTTTGTTCCCTTATTAACTGTATAATTTGATATGCTTAATATGCATTGAACGTACGCGTATAATGTATTAATGAGAAGGTTTGATACTTGGCATGTTCGAGGATTGTTAAAACAGCCCTGTGTTTATTTATTTTGTGTGAGGGGAAATATCATAGGTAAAATTATTACAGCGTTATTAATTCATCTCGGAAGCAAGAAAAATTGAGGTTATTCATGTTATTCATTATTCAGTGTGTAGTTTGACAAACACTAAATGAACGGTTTTCTTATAATAATCAGATTTGCATAAATTTTCATTGAAGGTGGGAATAAGGGATGATAATATTTGGTTAGGACTGATTGTCCATAATTCATGAGAAATTGCGCATCTTGTGCTCGTGTTTGCTCATTATAGGAAATCCATCCATAATCTTTAGATGAGCGCTCGTCGACTTGTCGTATCGCATTCTTGTCATCGGTGGCGGTTGCACTTGATGGATGTATTAAATATGTATGATATGTGCATATACAAAAACCAAAATCTAATCAAAAATTCATGCGTTCGCTTGACATAAGCACACATCACATGCACTCACACGGCCGAATGCGTTTGCAAGTAAAGTTTTCGTTCTTGTACAGCATACGCACGTACATATAATATACATGCAGAAAAGAACGCAAGATGATAGTAGTAAAACGTGCTTCGAGCTGAAAGCAAACATTTAGCACATTCGAGAGCGGTGACATCGTAAACCTTTCTTGTTTAAATATCCAAAGGGATGATATACAGTCATGTCTTGTCTTACAAGGGCCAAGGTTTTTAATTTAGACAAAAACTAATTAATCCCGGGTGATTCTCTTTTGTAATGAGTTTTTGGTTATAGCGATGTAAAATTCAACGAGTTCTATCATGGTTAATTATTAAATTTGAAATAAATTTGCTATAAATTATAGCGGAAAAGTTCATCATTTTCATATTATAACGCAGATTAAAAATATAATAAACATGGAGTGTCTACTGTTTTCGAAACTATTAACGTATTCGTTTTCAATGTTCGCTGATGTTTGCACACTGATATTGACAAAATTCAAAATATTCACATTTGTTTACTTCCCCTGCGTAGGGATACACATGTGGACGCATACATCCATCAATAGCATCGTTATCGGCCATCGCGCTGATGCGAGGCAGCGAAATTTATTAAACGGAAATTCGTGTACTGTTCAAGCGCAAACATGCCGAACATGGTATGAATATTGTATAGCAGATAGGCTGCTTCCTTCAAAACAAATATATGCATTTTGATAGTTGATTACTTTTAGAAAATACGAAGCGCATAATAAACGTAAACTTCAACTACTTTGCATGAAAATAATTTTTCTACTTTAAATCTTGTATAATTTATTTGGGATGGGGAAAGTTGAGAAACTGTTTTGAGTGCTATAGGAAACTGAGAAACTGATTCCCACAGTAGGCACTATTGCCTTTTGAGGGGCCTGCAGCAGACTAAACGTTTTGCCATTCGATAGCTAATTAAATGCTGATCACGAATATGAAAAATATTTGGCGGTTATGCGGGGGGTAATGAGGTTGTGTGTTGATGGAGGTACGCATGGCGGTGGAGTTGAATGTCTGTTTAGACGCGTTGTAGATGTTTGCTCTTTATTAGTTGTTGGCGTCCGACCGTACCGTAGAC
>JARJDV010010618.1:0-32778 GCA_030264675.1 Anaulacaspis nigra | reverse complement strand
GGCGACTTCGCAGCCGCCGCCATCACCGCAGCCTCGCCTGCAGTTGTCGTGCCAGCAGCAGCAGTATCTGCAGCATTAATAATAACAACAACAGCATCAGTAGCAGGCGTTTGCCGCTGCAGCTGCTGCGGCAGCCGCCGCGTATCACATTGAAGCAGCCGCTGTCAAGCCATCGATGGAGCAGCATTATAGCTCGCTCCGCCAACCCAGTGCGCACATTATGCACGCGCCGCCGCCGTCAGGAGCCGTTAAGAGCGGCGGCAGCATAACAGCAGGATACCCAGTGCGGCAGACGCAGTATCAGCCACCGCCGCCCGGCCAGCCGGCCACATTGTACACGACGCAGAGTCGTCCGCTCTACCAGTCTGCTGGCGGCGGGCCAATTAATTATCCTCCCCGCGACTAGAATTAAATTTTACTACTACTTTAAGCTATACTAAGTATAGTCAACTTGTACATATTTCCTCCCCACGGAAATAATCATTTTTTATGCTATAAATTGCCGAGTTTGGGACGCTGGCGATATGAATTGGTATTGTTTTTTATTAATCTAAATTTTACGTTTGTAACATTTACTCGCGCCTACGCATTATTTCTATGCATATAAGAAATCGGCTGCCGCACAAAGTGTGCGAGCGCAGATTATCATGTAAACCATAGGTTAATGGTAAACTACGTTCAGAGTGGTTCCAGGTGAATGTAAAAGTACGGTAAATATTATTGTTAACAAGCAATGTATGTCATTAATTAATTATTATGTTGCAGTGTGGGTGTGTTGTGTGGTGTGTCGGTGGGGCGTAATGGAGAAGCCGAGGTGGCGTGGGAGGTGATACAAAAATAATCCTACGGATGTTGTTGTTGTTTACTCTTCGTCCGCTCGTGCATGTCCTGTATCACCCATCGGGAGCGCAGGTCGGCCATGTTCTGTAGGTTCTGCGAATGCGTCCACGGCTTGAGCTCCTTGAGCTCATCCTCGAGGGTTTGCTCGTCGATGCCGGCACCCGCCGCAGCCGCAGCCGCCGGCTTCGGCGCAATGACGGAGACGGCAATGTATGCTTTGCCAGGACTGCCGGTCACGCGATGATATGCAAAGTTTGTTGGATATGCCTTTGAATGATGAACTTGCTGCTGCGGGAGTTTTGGAGTTTTTACTTGCTGGCTCGCTGGCTCTTTGGACTTGAGCGTGTCGAGCAGCTCCTTGGACTTGAGTACATCCTTATCAATTTTCTCTGCAAAGAGGTGCATGCACAGCAATGCATTACGAAATATCGATTGAATTCTGGAATCGGGTCAAGATGCATGCACGATGTTCCGTGCGTGTTTAACGGCTGCGGAAAAAAACTTTTCAAATACTTACGCAGCAAGTCGTGAACGTTGGACCATTGCTGTGGGTTTTCCGCAATCTTGACGAGCAGCTCGAGCAGTAATTCGCTAGCTTTCGCATCGTCCGATCCCTGCGCGCATATTAATCAAGTCAACGTTCTAGGCAATCGCACACGCCACTTTGCTTACCGACGAACGCGTGGGATTTCCTTCGTCGTCCTTAGCCGTCACCTCGATTACGCTCGAATTGCGCTTCACCAAGCCGAGCAGGAATTCGTAGCTGCGCTTTTTCCGGCCGGTCATCGCATAACTGCGATGATGGTGCGAATGTGGGTTGCGATTGTTCATCGCCTCGTGCGAATCGAGTGGTCCTTCGGCCGATTCGGCTGATTGATTCCTGCCGGCCAAATCCAATTCGGGGATTGCAGCCTGCAAACGATGACGATAATTATTGTCGTCCGCAATCAGCTTTTACGAGCCAATCAATTGTGATTGGCAATTTAGCATGCGGGCAACGGAAATGGGATTGATCGATTATCGCTCGTGCTGCTCTGTACTTACATCGTCCTCTGGCTGCTGCTGCTGCTGCTTAAGAAAGTCTTCACTGCAGTGCGCACCTAATCACAACATTGCCAATTATTTAATCAATCAATCAAGGCGCGCATAATATTCCTTACCGCCGTAGAATAAAAGCAGCGGCAGCGCAATCGCGCAAATTATCCTCAGGATGCGTGGGCGGTACGCGCACATTGCTGCGGTATTCGCACTTTCCTGCGATGCGCCGATAGAAAAACAACAACAACAATAATAATAGTGCTGTTAATAATGATGGCTGCCTATGCGCTGTCGTCGCCGCCACCGCCGCCACCACCGCACACAACGCGCCTTTCCGCGAATAATAGTTTTACATGTTTCGCACGCGCAAATGATGAGATTAACGTCGCGCGAAACGCGTACAACTTTCGACTGCAGCAATGCACAATGAGACAAGAAACGTACGAGCTGTGTAATCTCACAAGCGGCGGCCAATTCGGTATGGAATTACACCCCCGCATGCATGACGGAGGGAGGCGGGGTTGATTTTCTGTCGATGCGCGGTTTGAGCATGCTCAATGCGTCCTGCGCAGGATCGTACCAATCCTTTTCCACATACATTACAACTAGAGGACTTTTACAGAAATGGGTAATTAATTGCACAGCAGATCATAATATAATTAGGAAAGTTACACAAAACTATCTTGGCTATTTTAGCTCAGTGGTCCAAGATGCGCAAGTTGCCCGATACAATCTTATTCTCCAGGAGCGCACCCGAAGGAATATCGATGCGATCGCCATGATTCGCAATGATAATAACGGTTCCTTTAAGGCTAACGCCTCGACCGAAGGTGACATCGCCCGAGACGGTCAAGTGGTCCAGCTCGAGCAGATCGGGGATGTTGTCGAAGCGTTTGAGAAAGTCCTTTACCTTGGCGAAATTATTATCGCCAAGCTTGACCAACGGCGTCGTTGGGAACATGCGTTGTGGAGACATCACCAGCGAACCGTACTTTAAGCTGTACAAGTTGCTCATGACCAGCAGCAGATCGGAAGTCTTCTTCACGGGCAGGAAACGAGCACGCGGTACGTTCAATCCGATACCGTTGTCAAATACTTTCATAGCAGCGCCGACCGCCGTCTCCAGCTGAATAACGTTGAGATTGGTGCCATTGCGCTTAATCGTCTTATTATTGACGATAATTTCAATGTTCAAGTTGCCCTCATTGAGCACGCGCTCAATCGCTGCAAAATAAAAGCGTCTTCAGTCATTTGCGTCAAATCAGATAACAACTCGTAACTCACAGCTCAGTTTGGCCCAGATATTGTTCGTATTAAAGAACTTGAACGTTTTTACAGATTTAAAGTCATCGATGTGTTCGGGTGGCACTTGCGCAAGCTCCAGCAGGCGCAACTTGTCCCCGTATTGAATTAGAGTACCACCCTTGACGTCTGCTCTCGTCTTATCGGTCACTTCCATGACGAATTCATGCGTCGACGGACACGCCGGATTCAGGAGGAACTGCAATATCTGCAGGTCCACGGTCGCACCGAGATTGTCAACGTTGGAGATGAAACAATACTCGCGCTTCTCGTCGAGGAATCTCTTGAGCAGTCCGCAGTTCTGGAAACTTTGATAGAAATCCCCATGACCCGGCGGATACCACGCTTCTTCGTCACCTGAGACATCGTACCGCTTGGTGATCGGCAAGAGCGTTTCGCGATTGATGCGCGGATAGCAGCTCTGGTTAAACGTATGTATCTCGATCTTTAGATGCTTATACTTGCGAATGATGCTCTCCGTGTCTTCGTCCGTATTGAACGAGTTCATCAACACTAGAGGAACATTTACGTTGTAGGTCTTGTTCAAGTACTGGAAGCCAAAGCGAGCAATGCATTAGCGGACAACTTTCGCGAGCGCTTCGGCTAACCTACCTCGATTTGCTGCACAGTCAGATCAAGGAAGGTCAAGTTATTGCGCACGCTGATCACCGACTTGGGGCCATGGCAGCCCATGGAGGTGCCAAGACCGCCATTCAACTTCACCACGACCAACTTGCTCAGCATCGCAGAGACCATCTCGGCGCTGGGCGCACTAAGCGAGTTGTAGTTGTGGACCGCGTCCGGCGGCAATCGCTCGATGCGGTCCCAGTTCACCGAGGGCCCCTCTTCGGCGATAAAGCGCTCAAAGAGCTCGGTGAACCCGCGCATATCCTTCTCGATATACTCCCTGGTCGACGACGGCGCGCTTTCTGTCAGCTTGCGCAGCTCCTTGTTGAGATTGTTGAGCGCATCGTGCTTGGTGGCCTCACGGAATTCGCGCGTGTAGCTCGATGAGCGCGAATGACCCTTCACCTAAAAGACGGGCGTAAAACACGACGGGAATAAGTATTCTGGCATTCGCATGGTTCTTCTTACTTGGTCGAACAAACTGGTCATGTTTGCTCGGTCCGATCGAGCGTGTGAATCAATCAAACAACTGCGATTAGCACACGCACAACACGTAGAACACTCTTGCTATTTTTGCGCAAACAACTGCCGGGCCTTGGATGAGCATTTAATTTATATGCAACAACAACTACTGCTTTATAACGTGCTTGTAGATAAGTGCGCGTGCTGCGACAATTTTATGAGAAGCGGTTAAAAATGCGCTCGTTGTCTTATCATCAACGACGCAACACAACGCATTTCAAAACTGCCTGACGAAATGATACGTAGCGCGCGACTAGTGTGGAAACTTATGATATCGCCAACTTAATGACGAATCTAATGTATAGTTTAATGTGTTCAATTACAGCACAATGCAATTATTTGCTATGCTAATGACTGATTTGTCCTTGAGTGCTCCCCAAAAATGCTTAGCACTAGTTGTGTGCGTGGCGTTTGAGATTATTTACAATAGATGTGATACTCATCATGATCATCACAAGTTCCTAAGCTTGCTGTACGATTGGATATCAACCTACTTGGAGGAAACTAGTGGGATGTCACTGGGTCACTAATATATATATATATCATTAAAAAGTGATAAGCTTGTCACTCCAATTGCCTCATCTTCTACTAATTGAGCCCACTTACACTGAGACTGCTGACATTCAGAACAACCTCCATCCTACAAAACAAGTTTGCCAATTGGGTAAGATGTGTTGCTCTTTGCACTGACTTCAATCTACTGACTTGCAGTCTCTTTGCATAAACAAAATCACCTAGCAAAATGTGTGCAGGTTGTGCCAGTCACACATTGTTATCAAGAGCTGAGAGTCTCGAGTCTTACAAGCGCTAGTAACAATACAGATTGTGTATTACCTTATTATCAAAGTCAAGCGTCATTTTAATGCCTATCGAGATTACTGAGACGGTTGATTATCCTCGCTGGACACTTATCAGTGTAGATTATCCAGCTGTAACAAGCTGAAGGACACAGCTCTAACCTGATCTATCTATTGTTGTTATTGTTTATTTGTAAACCGGTTCTCTTCATCAATTTACAGCTTGTCGATGAAATAAGTTGATTGCACCATTTCGAGTCGAGTTTAAACAAAATCTAAGCATTAATTAGTAACTGTAGTTAGTGCCTTAAGAGGTTAGCTTAAAATATAAATAATTATTTCGTTAATAAATTATAATACTATTCCATTGACAATCCTATAGTTTTGTAGCCCTTTGAGTACACAAGATCACACTATTTCATTCTCTAAAATCGGTTTACAACTTTAAATATTATTGCAATTTGAAAATTTGTAAACGTAATTACTATATAAGCTAATCATAACCAATAATAACTGCACTACTGTGTAGAATTAGTACGGGCTTTAAGGGCGTCAGCCCTGAGAGGGCGCTCATTGCAGTCCCAGGACCAAATAGAAATGAAATGGGAGAATCCCTTCGACCCGAAGAATCCTTATACGAGTTACCGCGCGTGACGCTAGGGCGCGCTAGAAATAGTCCATGTATTGACGTGTTCGATGGGTTGCATAACCAACAGGGGCTAAAATAATTAAACTTGGACATTTTAATTAATATCACGAAAACAAAAAGCGACATCAACATAATTCTTTCACCATTGTAAAGCTGATGAAATTCTTGATAATATGTCATATAATCAAAAAAATTCTAGACATACTATTTAGTGAAATAAATTCGCAAAATTGACTCTCCATTTTCTACGTAATTTGCGATAGTCATAGTCATTCGACAAAATTACACGATTTAAACGCAAATAAACATGAATTATTGATCAATGACGAGGCAAAACACGCTCAACAGGTGGAATCGAACCACTTCGACGCTAGCCGACTACAGGTTTGAAGCCTGCACACCAGACCACTGATGCTCAGTTGAGCAACCGCCCCTCCTTTTCCAGCTGTTTATATCGTTTGCGCACGTTTTAAAATGCTTAGAGAACTAATAAATCATTTGGCAACTTGCCAAACAACTAATTGAGTTAATTAATCATACATGAAACAAATACCGCCATGATAGCGAGTATTATAACAGTGCTCAACTCGGAGCACTTGCAGTTTTCAAATGTCCCAAGCAATATTCGCGGCAAACTTTATTGAATCAAGAATAAATAAAAGCCAGAGATTCATAGCTGCCATTTATAGAGTGATAATTTGCCAAAAATACAATATCATTATCATATGCTAATTATATACAATGTGCTTTCTGTTTTCTAACTCAATTACTAAGTAGTAGTAGTAGATGAAAAAGAGAATACTGATCGTTAACTGGAATGTCAATCAATACAAAAACAAAAAACAAAGAGCGCTTTTCCAAGAAAGTTGATTGTGTGTGTTTGTTTGTTTTTGAACAACATTGACTATTGTTAGCCAGCCGCCGAGGAATCCGGAAACGGCGGAATTCCCCGCGTAACAATAGCCTGCGCGCAAAACGTGACAAAATACCCGAATATGTGTACGTACGTAATCTCATAAATAAATAAATACTATTTAGTGATTATTAAATAATTCCTCTTCCTCCACACTTTTCGTATAGGCGTATTAAAAATATGTCTACCCCCCTTTCTCGCAAATTTAAGGCACACAACAATGTTGTATCGTTGAAATTGTTTTGTACATTTTCTTGTCGACGCGCCTCCCAAAAAAGGATACAACATTCAATCGCGCGTAATAGTGACTTAATTACTTTTCTAAAATACAATAGTAATAATAATATTCTTCATAATATAATACAATCAATAATCAAATCTCCATAAGTGTACTAGCGATTTGTTTTTGAGGACTAGAATCATAGGACATGTACAGTGTTTTAAAAACGCGTTGAACGTTATACGGTTGTAACTTTTGCATTTTGATGATTTTGTTGTTGTTGTTGTTTATTTCCGGCCAAGATAACTGATGCTGCGAT
The DNA here is from genome assembly GCA_030264675.1 of Anaulacaspis nigra. Taxonomy (NCBI): domain Eukaryota; kingdom Metazoa; phylum Arthropoda; class Insecta; order Coleoptera; family Staphylinidae; genus Anaulacaspis; species Anaulacaspis nigra. The sequence goes on along the minus strand of JARJDV010010618.1, from coordinate 25,551 downwards.
TTAGAGTTTCCCATTCTTCGGAGAGCAAAAGTGCTTCAACGCATCCCTGAAAGTAGCTCTTTGAAAAGCACTCAGACCTAAAAGCAACCACAACAAAGTATTAGAATAACACGTCTTGGCAGTTTGTGCAAGTTTGTTGTTAGTAAAAATGATCATCATCCAAATGGCTGTTATGAAAAATATGCTGCCAAAGCAATACAAAAACAAAGTTATCGAGTTATCCATTCAAAAATTCGTTTGGGTTAGTCGTTGAACGAGAAGAAGAAGAAGAAGAATAGGAGGAAGGGGTCAAAGTCTACCTATACGCCGGGATCAGCCCCGTGCAATTGCTTTATCCACGTTTGAACCTGTTCCATTTCATCTGTGAGCTGTAGTGCTTCCAAACATCCCTTAAAGTAATCTGTGGTGAAACAGTTCTTTCTGTAAACACATTGCGCACATAACATTAAACTGAGAGTCCGAATGCTGCAGCAGCAGCAGCAGCAGCTTGAACAAATCTTGCTAATTTCTTACCTGCAAAGTGAGTGTAAATGTGGATCACGAAATAGATTATAACAATCTTCGCAGATTCGATCCAGACGTGCAAAGATACTCTTATCATACACCCCCTTGCATTGGATGTCGTAGAAGGAGCGCTTCGTAAGGTGATGCGTGAGAAGCGGTCTCGTCCGGTCGGTTGGACTTCCAGAGCAGCTCATTTGCAGAACCAGAGCGACAGCCATGTATGCCCACACTCCTTGAGTGCTTATACTCGTCGGTCTTTGATGCATCTGGAGCAACAAGGAATACATCTATCGATTCGATTCGATTCGATTCTATTTTGAGCGTAAAATACTAGCGCACCCGCATTTATTTTATTATTCCAATTGCACATTTACAGTTTGCGCGCCGTGCAGTCTGACACGGCGGGCGACCTTGCGCCATTCACAAGTCGCTTTGACTTTTTACTTACTTAGTCGCTTGGCTTACAGCCGAGCTGCGTCAAGTCGGTAAGTAACGTAACCAGAGAGTCTGTCGCTCTCGCAGTGCGGCAAGAAAGTCTATCAAAAAATATGAAATATCGCAATTAATTCAGTCGATGAACTTTCTGCACGCCGCCTCTCGCAGGCCACATTATTATTAACGCTAATCAATACGCATTCTCTCTCTCGGGTTGCGCACAACCAACCAACAAACAAACAAACAATTAATTGATATGCCAGATGCATCCATCCATCGCTCGCTCGCTCGCTCGCTCGCCATTGTCTTTTACTCGATCAATCTAATTTCTAAATGTCATACCCGAACGTAATGCGCCGTTGCTGTTGCTACTCGTCGTCCCGATGGCAAAATTAAAAAGCTCCGCACCAGAAATCCTTGCTCGGTCGCGCGCAACACTCTGCGTGTGCCTCTAGAAAGTTTGAATCGGGCGTGCGCGCTCGAAGCCGCCTTGTGCGAAAACTTAAGTCACTGCAGCACGCGCTGCTCTCTGCAGACCTGTTGGCGACGCTGACGATGACGACCACTTGACTCGACTCTCTCGACGGGCTCTCAAGAACGTGCTCGCACGTATACTACCGCTCGGAAGCACCGATTGCTTGCATTTATGTGCGCCGGAGAGAGACTTGCGTCGCGCGCGCTTTTCGTCAACATTTACGACGAGAATTCAGCTCTCAACTCTTTACGTCATCGTGAACCACACATGCCCGGAGGGGGCACATATTATATTGTCTGTACAACCATTAATTAATAAGACCAACCAACAACAGCACCAGCTACAATTCCCATTGCATGATTCGCATTTACGAAATTTTCCGCGGAAAATTGTCAACTCAACATGGGGGCTGTTCCGCTGATGCAATTCTGAAACTATCTAAATCATTATTGCATTCTCACAAGTCATTGACGTAGAGTTCTCTGTGTGCAATTAAAAGCCAAAACAAACCGGATATGACAATGTGACGTCATTTACTATTTCGTGGAAGTTGAAATTATTTTGGCACGGCACATTTTGTGTAATAAAAATAAATCGAGTTGAGTAATACTAATACACATGTCGTTCGTATTGCGCTCCCCCTTTACTTAAACCCTTTGTCTCGTTTGCTTTTTTTGGCCAATTAGAAAGTAAACAATACAATATGTATAAATAGCTTAGCTCTCTGCTCTCTGCTCTCTGCTTCTCCTCGAATTCGAAGATTACTTAAACAAATACTGGGTGTTTTGGCTTGGTTGGTTGGTTGGTCATTGACTAAAACAGAGCAAATATAATCGGGGATGATCTTGCGAATCTCGTGCGTTTTGTGCGCACACATAGTTTAATAACAATCTAATAAATGTGGACAAGGTCGAACTGAAATAACCGCCGCGCGCCGGCGGCGAGCAGAGAGTAACAAAGTGTAATTGCACTCATTTTTATGATTATTGCGCGCACAAATTTACGACGCGAACGCGCCGCCGCTGCTACTGCTGCTGCTGCTGGTGCGTATGCTTGCTTTCTCACCTAATTAATAATCCCAATCGTGTGAATCGAGTATGAATCCGATATAATAATTGAGCGACGGACACGTTGCAACCATACTGGTGGGTGGGTGGGCTGCTGGGTTTCTCTTCGAATTGCACAAATGCGAATGGGACACGACCGCAACGACAACAGCAACAACCCACGAACGAACACACGACCAGAAGAAGAGGAAGCGGCAGCAACAGCCGTGACACGACGGCCTCTTGTCAACTGAGGAGCCTCGTTCGCGTTCCCGCTCGCGACGACCAGCCGAAAGCGGATGAAGCCTATTAAAGTTTATGCTCCGCTCGTTTCATTCTCTCTATCAGCTACAATGTTTCGCATCTCGCTGCTGATAACGAACGCACGCATTCAGCACGGCCAGTCTCGCCAAAAACAATGGGAACTCGGTATAACGCGATGCGGCTGTGAGTCAATGTCTTGCGCGCCGCTCACGCGTAGAGTTTTCCTCTAATTCACAATCTTCTCTCACCTAATTCCCCGTCCAATCATTTGGCACACGGCTCGGGTCGACAGTCGATGGTCAACAACTACTAAGCCAGCCGACCGACCGACCGAGCGACCGAGCATGCCTCGCATACCTGGACGCAATAATTTTCCATTTGCCTCCACCCCCTGACCGCGCCAGCCAGCCGGAGATAAGAGGACAATTACGTGTGTGATAAGGTGCGCTCTCAACCAACGGTTAATTGACTGTGGAAACTTCTTGGAAGACGCACGCATTTTTAAGTGCTTTCCTTTGATAATTCTGCTCGCCGAGTGTTACACACCGAGTGTTATTGAAAAGCGCCTTGATATTTCTAAAACCAATATGCAAATCATCCAAAACCAAAGAAAGCCTGCTGTGCTGGCCGTGAGCCACGCGCCAGACTCAAGGCATTCATTGCGCGCTGATTGATCACTTTCGCTCTTCTGGTCCCGAAGACCCTTTAAATTTATCGTTTGTCGTTTGCCTTGTCTCTCTGCACCGTCTTAAGGAAGCAATTAAATCATGCACGTTCAGCTTCCTACTTCCCTTCTTCTATTCGCATTTATTGTTTGACATCGCAGCTCACAGCTCACAGCGTCACTAATTACTCTCGTATGTAATTATACGAGTCCAAAGTTTAGAGCAAGTGCATGTCACACTTCAATTGAATCTCGTCTCTCTGCGTCATTCGAATCGGAAAACGGACATTCCTTAATAATTAGCACAATTCTAGAACATGTTTCACCTCTGGCTATAACGCTAAAACATCTCAGCAGAGCAGACAGCAGAGTTAAAGGCGTAGAAGAAATGTAATGCTTACCATGGCTGGCTGAAAGGGGCGGCTGATCTGACGTGGTGATCTCGGCAGAGTTTGCCTCTTGATTAAATCGTACAACGACGAAACATGCTCTGATATTGATAAAGGACCAGCAGGACGCCATGCTCATCATCATCATCATCAGCATCGTCATCTTCTTCTTGTTGTGCCTCTCATTATCAGTAGATGATTACAGCTCATTAGACGCCTCCCCACGTTGCTGATTGCCGATTCTCCCTTTTTGCGCTTTGCAATTGCAAACCAATTGCACTTGAAGGCTGTACGAATTACAGATAAATGAGTAAATGGATTGGATTATGATTACAAGACACTCATGTGCAAAGCTCACCACTTACACATGAATTCTAATTGAATTTCTCGCAATTTCCTTCGTCCACCCTCAAATAATCCAATGTGGGCGGCTTGCAGCACTCAATGTGGTTATTTATACACTCGCTAATTAACAAATTGTTTATTCTTAACGCTGAAAAACACGTTGTTTACTTCACACAACCGCTGCTTCGTTCATTTCTAACCCCAATCCACTCAATTTCCAGGCAAATTTTTTGTTGTTACCTTGATATATGCATCGCAGACGATCTGTACGAGTGAACACGATACAACACTTGACCCAAAACCGGCAAACTGTATAAACAATAACAATTTTATTGAAAAGTGCAAAAACTCGAAATCCCAAACTAACCCAAATAGTCGAGTCGGATATGTAGTAAGCATAGTGCGTCTTATTTTGTAACGGCTGACCGTTACACTTTGAATTTGACTGGGCCATCTGTCGGCAACATGTCAAAACATTAAAAAGAATTAAACTATTATTAACAAATTGAGTAGGTTATTATACATCAATCAATTCGTAATTAATCAAGGAATTAGCAGCAAACAATTAATTGTATAAATAATCTTTGAGCGCAGAGTATTTCGTGTTTACATTCAAATGTTAAGTAGCCACCTGGCGGCAACATAATCGTCAGGGCACGCTTCCGCGTACCCACGCAAAACTGCCGACGTGGTCAGTTACTCCCCCGCGTCCCTAACGTTCGCCGCGCGCTCCATAAAATTATAGTTTTTAAGTGAAATAAACCATTTGTGGCAATTAAACGCTATTACACGAAAAGATAACATCATTACGCGTCGATTGATGTATCACACTTGTCGCGGCGCAATTTATTTCAAAAGTTAACTGCCGCCGGCTAAACTATCGAATAACTTGCGAAATACTGCCCATCCGGCTCTAAAACGTTATTTAAACAATTGCCGGGCTCTCGCGCTACAAAATGAGCTAAGAAAAATAGCATATTTCCGAAAAAAGTTAAAATTCGCAAATTTTAAAAAAAATTGCGAGTCCGTACCTGGCAGGCATGAACGGTTGCCTATAGTTGCTGCGTCTACAAGGTGATCAAATATTCGCGACAACATACAAGGTGTCTTCGAATAAGCTCGTTAGCATATTTTAATTATATCGCGAATTGAATGGTATTCACTTGACCTCATTACAAATCAACACTTTTAAAATTATTTATTGCAACAACGAGTCGGAAGTTGGGAGACTCTAATTTATACACTTAGAAAGTGACCTCAATTAGCATACAACTTAATAATTCGCCTATTAATCATTAATGTCATTGCCGTGCAATAAAACAAGTGTAAAGTGTGCAAGTGCCACCGCATGGATTATCCTTGGATTATTATTTCATCTACACTTTCATCCGGCTAGATCATCTACGTTTTATTTGGTGAGTAAACCATATTTTTATTAACAACGAGCGCATAATGCAATGAATAAAGTTGTTACATTTGAAAGAGTTGCTTGGTTGCATACACTAAACATCCGTATGAACATAACAAAAACGTATTTCTTCTACGTTCAAAACACAATAGTTATTGTTGTTGTTTGATGGTCTATTTGCAATCTGAACTTAAAAATTACTTTGTTGTTGAACTACTGTCTGTGTCTCAGATTGGAATCCTTGCCATGATCAGGCGTGTTTTTCCTACAAATTAAACACACAGTTAATCATTCAATGTTGAAAGTGAAATGAGCCGATTCAAGGCTGGCTGCACTACAAAGCAAAGTAAATTCACTTACTGATCTGGGCTCTGATCCGTATCGCTTTCTTCCAATTCAGACTTGTTGCGTTTCTTCTCATAGATTAAAATAATCGCACACAGCACAAAGACTTCAGCACAAATGCCAAGGAATGGCCATAACGCTGCGTATTTATCTAAAGAAGAATGAATTACTAACCAGTCTCTTAGTTATCAGATCGACCACTCTCACCCTTAATACGAACGATAGTCTTGGAAGTAAATACGTCATCATTTTGCTCACTGCTTGCAATACATTCGTATTCACCGCGATCCTTCATTTCGGCTTCTTTAATCACCAAATAACCATTTTGCAATTGATGTTCCTCATCATCCTCGAGTACGACGCGTCCTCGCGATTCTTCATACGTTTCATTGCCTAGCAAATAACAATTATCTCATAAATTACGCGATAACACACAGTTTTGTGATTGAATTATTGCCCACTACAATGTGCGTGAGATAAGATAAGCAAGTTGTGCTTGTTGAGTAAACTTACCAATCTTCCAGGAGATGATTGGTTTGGGATTAGCAATGACCAAGCATTGAATTTTAATCATTTCACCCTCGACAAAATTCACGTTGCTTGGTGACTTGATATGGACTTTGCTGAACAGTGTTAGATTGGCTCGTTTTACTTCTTTGTCATTGACAAATACAGCACAACTGTATTCGCCAGCATCCTCCAGTGTGGCTGTGGCCAGTTTGAAGCCAAAGCTATTGCCACTAGTGGCATCCTGATAGCGTTCACCCTCCATCTCCTTGACTTCCTTGCCGTTTTTCTCCCATTTCACTGTGACTTTCTCATCCTTCTCGGTGCTGCTCACTTTGCAGCTGAGATGAATGGTGCTCCTGAGATCAAACTGCTTGCTGTCTCTCGCATTGCTATCAGAGTTGACTTCAATTTGTACTGCAAACACAATCAACAACAAACAATAAATAAATACCACACCCAGTGCTAAGAATAGACGACGCATACTCTCGCTGAACACGAATGGCAACAGAAGCACAAGACACAGAATCAATCTCATTGTGCACTCACGCGTTCTATAATTAACAACAATAAGTACGAACGCTGTTATTGCAAACGATTAGCGTTAACGGCACGAAAACACTCCTAGTTCTGCGACCGTCACAAGGCACTCTAAATGACTCTAAACGAAGTGGTCTGTCTCGTCTGTCTGACTACCGCGAACGCGAAACGCGCAATTACCGCCGCTGCTTCCCGATCGTTGGGGAATTTGGAACGCGTACTGAGCTTAAACTGAGTCACGAGCGTTTTACGTAACAACGAGAAATTCGATAAAGACCTTGTTCATCAAGGCCCAGCTGATCACTTTGACAGCCATTGCTCGAAAATCTGTAATCGACTCATGTCGATACAAAACTTTACCACACATCCGCCGGGCGGCGCTAGCAGTACGAAAACATGCAATAAAAACAAATGCGATTATTTTTTACATGTTTGTAATATATTGTCGGCAAAAAAGTAACATTCGCCATCATCTGAATGGCGTTTAATAATAATTTCATTACATTCTCGCTATTTATTTTTAATAATAATATCATAAAAATGTTCTTTTATAATTTTTTTTGTTTGTTTATCTGTTGCTTTTGTTTATCTTCATCATCTAGCAATAACAATCTACTAATTAGATATACACGATTAACAATCTTAATATCTCATTTTCTGGTTTAATTGTTGTCTACGCGCACAGCTGTGTGACTTTCGTTTTGTTTCTCTGACAGAAGCAAATATTAAAAGCGTTTATCTTCTTTTTTGTTTTGTTTGTACAATTGTGCCTTGACTCTTGGTTGTTCTTGTTCTTGTTGATGTTGTTATTATTGTTGTTGTCGTCGTCGTCGTCGTCGTCGGTTGTTGTTGTTTTCTTTTTGTCTAATTACAAACTCTATTTAGACTTAATAATTAATTAAAAGAGTATGTAATTGTAGTAGTTTAGTAGTTAGTAATAGTATAGTAATTTTAGATTTACAGCTAGGAGACTAGAAAATGCGTACGCTTTACAATAAATGTGTATGTATGCATGTAGGTGTGTGTGTGTGTGTGTGTGTGTATGCATGTCATTGTTGTTGAAAAACATTTTCAGAATATTCCAAATTAATAAACGCTTCATCTTCATTCATCTTGGAATATTTAACAAGTTTACTCTTTGTTCGCCACGTGCGTTAACAATATATATTTATGAGTAATAACAACAATTAGATATGTAAAAGTTTGAAAACGCTCGTCGGTGTGTGTGTGTGAATGTTGTAGGTTTCTTTGTTGGTTGTTGTTGTTGTTGTTGTTGTCGTTGGTTTGATTAGAAACGAAACGAGAAAGAGAGTTTTTAGAGTTAGAGAGATTGATTGATTGATAGCTAGATAGATAGAGAGAGAGAGTGTGAGATTAGGCCAAAAATTCATCAATTAAGCAATCCTTAATTTAACATGTGTTTCTTTGTTTGTGTTATGCATGTGATTGTGTGTATTTGATTGACATTTTCAACAATGTTCGATGTGTTTTTATTTTATTTCTCTCTAGATTTTATTTATTTATTCTCATAACACTAGCGCAAAAACTTCGCAATCGTTATTTTGTTTTATTTATAATACATTATTATTATTATTATTATATCGTTAGGTTTTTTTCTCTTTCTTCTTGTTTCATCTAGAGTGTTTTTTTAAAATGCAATTTATTCGGGAAGTTGATTCTCTCTCGTGTCTAATGTTCTTGAGAATCTTGAGAACATTTCACCTTCAATAATAATATTATATATCACTTGATGATAATCATAAAATTGCAAACACGTTTTCATCTAAATCTGCAGCTCATTCTTGAGGAATCATCTAAATATTTATACTTTTTTTTTGTTCAATATAAAAACATCTCTCTTTGTTTAATATGTTCATCGCTAAATTATGATCGTTAAAATGTTTCTTTTATTATGCATGTATAATTGTTATTTACTTAGCAATTAGATATATATATATATATATAATATTTTGTTTTATATATTTTATAATAATTTTTATGCAAAAACATAAATAATGCCACTTTTTTATCTCTCACGTTTCTCGCACGCTTTTTGTTCTACTTTTTTGTCTTCTTAAATCCTAGATAATATTTATATTCTTCTTCACTTAATTGTATAAATTGTTTATAAATTAATTAACAATTAAACGTAATCCTCTTTGGTTAGGTTTTTCTTCTTCTTCTTGTTATTCTCTTTGGTTAGAATTGCCCTAATGAAAGCAATTGTTTCGTATCTACAATCATCGAGTATTTTTGCTAATTGAATTGTTCATCTTTCTTCATTTGTGTGTTTTGCCCGATAATAACAAACAACATTATTAATCCCTATTTCATTATTATTTTATAATTCGCTAGTTTACCTATATTATTTCACTAATTATACTCTATTCACTTTTCTCTCTCGTATTCATTCGCAAACGTTTCGTAAAAATTAGAGAGAGAGAGAGAGAGAGTGTGTGTGTCAAAGAGACGCAATGAGAGAGCGTGAGTCTATTTATTGCTATATTTGTTTCATCTCTCTTCTTCGCCCCCTTTTTTGATTATATTTGAATAGTAAATCAATGGAAGTTTTGTTCTATTGTTTGGTTGGTTGGTTGGTTTATGTCTGATATAAAGAGATCGCGAAGAGTTGTTGTTGGTGTGTGCGTCGTTTTATCGAGAAGATAAATATGCGAATAACAAGTGAATATTTGCAACAAAACAAAGATAGATAGGGGGGTTTATTTTCTCATTGTTGTTCTTGTTCATCTAATGGAGATTTGTGCTTTATATTTAATATTTGCTATTATACAACTCGGTTTCTTCTTCTCTTCGTTTCGCTTAAAGCAAAGATTGCTAACAAATAACAAAGAATCATCTGCTGTCGCTGCTGCTGCTGCTGCTGCTGCTGCTGCTATTGCTGCACTCGGTTTTTAAAATGGACAGACGATTATCTCGTATTCAAACATGAGTGAGACTGCGACAAAGACAAAATACAGCAGGAACATGGTAAAGCCGAGACTCTTGTTCATCTTCCATCGGAAGCATGCGATTGACATAATGACAAAGAGTAACATCATGAATAAGATGGTTATCGAGCAGACCATGCCCACCGAATTAACCTCAACGGGTGCACCGTAGACAATGCCGTATATTAACCAAGGCACTGGTAAACTGGAAAGAGAGGCTGTGTTTCATTTGGCTGGCTCAACAAATTTCAACTTCTTACCCGACGGTAACATCAAATATGTTGCTTCCGACGGATGAGGAGACGGCCATATCACCAAACCCTTTACGCGCCACAATCACCGAGGTGATGAGATCGGGTATAGAAGTGCCGGCGGCGAGAAAAGTTAGCCCCATCACTTCGGGCGGTATCCGTATCGTATCCCCAATTATATTCGCCCACCACACCATCAGATACGAATACGCCGCGATCCACAGTATGCTTCCCAAGAACGTTATCGGGAAGAATTTCTTACCTACGGACGGGGCACACTCATTACTTTGCACCAGCCACACCACCACCACCACCACCACCGCCACCAACTCTTACCTCTAGGTGAGCGAGTATCAGGTAGTGTGAGCCACAATGGGAAGACGATGGGTGCAAGCAGAACATATGTGATTCGCTTGCGAGCGCCGGACGGCCAACTCATATCCAGTGGGTCTGGCGGTTCATCCTCGCCGCCTCCGTCGCCCACCTGCAGACAGACGACTGCTTGAGGTGTGAGCGACTTGCGTGCGCGCACCGACGACATTCGTCGCTGTCAAATACAATACAAACAATTCCTCAATAAACAAATATGCCAAAAACCCCATCATAGGTATATGAATACAATTTTGAGACACACGCACAATATACACATTCATGCGATCCGCATGCAATTCTCATGCAGAGTGTGTGTGTGCGCGTGAGTAATACTATGTGATTCCACATGAAATTGCTCTCTCTCACTGCAGTCGCATTCACTTCTAGTGTTTTTCTTTCTGTTACCTTTGCAAGACTGGTTGGGGATAGCTATAAACAGAAATTGATATCACATACACCACTTGAATTTCTGCTTTAGATTTTGATTTTGTCTTCAGGAAGTATGCGACCGCAACAACTATTGTCTTATTTACACGCATAAAGTGTCTTAAGCGCAACGTGACTCAAAAACTATTAAGCAATAGATTTCATATGGATTGTTAATGGATTATTACCTTATCAAGTGTAACAGCGCACGAACGAAACAAACAAAGTATGTATTAGTTAATTGGGGGGGCGGGGGTGGCGGGGGAGCGAGCACACATATCAAAGAACACATAAATAACAACAAACAAATACGACAAAGAATAAACTCACTATGTTCAAGTGTCTTTTTGCGCTAACGAACGGGCTTATAATACACACTCGCTATTCCTTTGAAGTTTTCGCATCCGCGTTATCGCCAAACAGAAAACAACGCAACTAAGATACACAGCAAAAAATACAACCGCCAAAAAAGTGGACTTTCTCTGCTCGCTCTTTCGTAAACGTAGTAGTAATAATAATAATAATGGTTCGTGGTAGTGGTGGTGGTTAGTAGCTAGTGTGGTAACACTCACCGCCTCCAAATTGACATCGTTGAGTGCACTCGCCACGCCATTGGGCATATCGGGAATGCTTGAGGGCGCCAGCATGGTGTCCTGCTTCGTGCAGAGACCGGTGGTGGCACTCAAGTGATTCGCCGCCGACGAAGTGGCCGCCCCGTTTTGAGGTTTAGTCGCGTCCAGCAGCACCTTAAGCGATGCAATCGCATGCAGCTGTGTTGCTTTCTCATCCACTTTGCCTAGAAATATCCCCAAACATATTAGCAACAAGAGGGCGGTGGGGCGGTGTGCAAAATATAAACAAACATAGACATCCACTCATACACATATTACATGGGGATGCAAGATGCATAATCCAAACTAGAAATAAATTGGCTTTGGCTTTGGCACAAGTCCAAAAACTACGCCATTGTTTTCCGGCCTTGCCCTGGCGTGGAAGACAATGCTCGCTCACAGTTGAACTAAAGTTAATCATCAGTCAAGTCAAGTGTCAACTCTTTTTTGAGAATATTTAAACAAAAGCAAACGTAAGTCGAACACACACACACACCCACATTCCGCATGCTGTTTAGAGGCTTCATTATTATTTTTTTCTCTCCTCTCTGCTTTCGTTTTTACACTTTAAAATATATTTTTACAGAATACGTACTCGAACTTGTATCTGTGCGCAAAACAAAATGGCTCATCTAAATTATTATCGCTTTATAAAAATTTCGTTTAAACTATTCAAATAGCTAGAGAAGTAGAAGAAATGAGTGGTGGAGGGGGAAGGTGGAGAGAAAGAGAAATAGATTGATTGGTTGGTTGGTTGAGAGATAAGAGAGATACCTGCATACTGACCATCGTGAAGAGGATCAATCGTGTGTATCATTAGCTGAAGAAGTCCGTGGCGGAACTTGGCGCCAGTGTGGTGGTGGTGGTGTTGGTGGCTGCTGCTGCTCGCACCGCCGCTCGTCGAAGAGCAGCCGCCACCGCTGGGCATCTGCGGTGTTTCCGAGGCGGTGCGCGATGTCACGCTGCCCCCCGGCTGTGTACCAACGCTCGTTTCGCTCGAGGTCGCAACCGTTCCATGCTTAAATCATTTATAACACACAATCGAGAATTAAAAACTGCCGCCCCTCGAGCACGCTTAATTGATTTGTGATGATGCATGCGGACGCATGCGTGGCGCATTGCCAAAACGGACAAATATTTAGGTCGCATTTCTAACCCCATTAAACGGGATGAAACCCTTCAAATGTTGTGTGCGGGATTATCACGTATTATTTTTTGCGTCGTTCTTTCCCCCCACCCCCCCGTAAATGAATAATTGCGTTAATAAGTCAAAGAGCAATAAAGCGATTTGACCCAATTTAACACCAAATGAAAGCTAATGAAATTTGCTACAATCTGGCTGCTTGGCGGCACTCAACCACACACAGACACACAGTTGTCGTGTGCCAGCATATCGATTGCTCTTTGCCGCCCCCTTTTCTACTCAAATATTTATAAATTCAGCCCCAAAGTTTTGGCCTCTCTTCTAATGACAGAAAGAAACAATTTACTTCCCCCCCGCCCTGTTATTTATCACTCAGGAAATCACAAAATTTTCATCGCTTCAAGCCGCAAAGAATGAGAACATAATTGAAAAAGTGCTTGGAATCAAAGAAGCTTTTCATCCTTTCACAGCAGCAGCAGCAGCAGCAGCAGCTTTTCACATCCCCTCAAGGATAAAAATCTTTATGCTTTTGAAAAGACAATTCATACGACGTCCCCCCTGGCGGCTTGGCTTCAAATATATGTTTGATATGTTTAACCAATAACGTATTAACCTTTAATTTATATTTCTAGTCGAAATAGAAAAAATATGGCATCGCATGCGCCAAGCCAATCCTCTCTCTCCTCGCTCTCTCTTTCAACACATTAAAACATGTGCGTGTGCACCAGTTTTGTTAGTGCCCTCTCAATGCCATTTCTCTCGTCTCGCTTCTTTTCCCGCTTGAGCGAGATGAACGTATGCGGAGCGCAGCGTGCACGCGAGGGATGCAAAACGTCGGCTGGCGTAGTACGACCCCGGGCCGAATGAAAGTGGAAAGTGTGTCGGGGGTGGCGGATCGATGAGACGCAAGCGCACGCCAAGAGTTGTATACGCCTTTGTCGTCATGCGCATCATGCGAAGCAAAACAAAAACAAAATTAAAATAATTACTAACAAATTCACAAATACACCATTGGGGACATTTCGATTACGCTAATCGCTCAACGCAACCGCCTCGCGACCCTTTCACGCCGCCGCTAAGGGATGATGATGATGGTGGTGGTGGTGGTGGCGGCTTTTTATAATTGGAAAATCTTTGCTTTGCATGATGAGTTTTTAAAGGTCAAGTTTCTCATTTAGTTCATGATATTTTATGCACGCTTCGCGCGCGCGCGCGTGTGCGTGTGTGTGTGTGTGTGTTTGTTTGTATTGACACAAAAACGAAAACAAAAGATGTTGCATATCTGGTGTTCTATTTTCATTCAATTTGACATTTATTTTACAACAAACGCGCACAGTAAAAATGGCTAAACGTTTAGAAATTACGCCGAATGCACGCTATCGTTTTCTGCAAATAATGAACGCTCGCATGGAGGAAAGTCGTTTTGTGAGTACAATCAACATTGTGAGCGCAACGCAAACGTATCAATTGTGATTGAATATGCAGCCACCGCCGGAAATGGACTTGACGAACGACATAACATTCTTTGGCAATGAGGCACAACGCGGTGCCGAGTTGGGCTACGATCAGTTCTTCTCGTACACGAAAATACTTCCGCTCTACGACAAGCGCAAGCCGAAAGAGAATCGCAAATTTATTCCGGATACGTGGCAAAATATCGCTCAACAGGTATTTTATGCACTTTGATAATTACTTCCGGTCTGTACATTGCATACTCTATGACAAGGAGCAACCACCAAAAGCCGTACCAGCAACGAGCAGTCAATGGTACGGACGGCGGCCGGGTTACGACCCGGATGTGAAAAAGTTTCCGCGACAAAATCAAATCGGAACGTTCTACGGCAAGCACGTTCCGTTCGAGGAGGACGATCTCTTCTTTACCGAAGAGACGCCGAATCCTCGCTTGTAAATGTACTTGGGGTAGGGAGTTGGGGGGTGGATAGTTAAAGTAGTAGTAGTAGAGAGAGACAGAGAGAGATTTCTTGCAAAATAAAAGGTAAACAAATCCGGAGAGAGACAGAGAGTAAATGTTTGAAAAAAGCACTCACCAGCGCTTGCGTTGCGACTTGGTGCTGGAAAATGATGAAGCACAACATTTAGTTATTAGAATAATTACACATACACACAATCACAGGGGGGCGGGGGATGCAAACGAAAAATGAAATGGGCCTGGTGTGATGGGCAGGCGGCAGGCACTTACGGTTGGCATCAGTTGGTCAGTGCTCCTGACTCGAGTGACCCGATTCTTGTAGAGAATCTTCTTGACCCAGCGCTCGCACGGCTGGTTCCACTTCATGAAGCCGACGTAGCTCACGTAGAACATGAACAGAATGAGCGCCTCGTACCAGTAGATGTGGTTGTCGCGAAAGAAGTAGATGAGCGTGAGCAGGGAGGCGGAGTAGAAGAAGCAGTCGCGAAAGAGCGGCCACCAGGTGAGCGTGAGCACCGTCTTGCTGAAGAGGGCGCACATGCCGATGACGAAGAGAATGTTGAAGACGGCCGAGCCGACGATGGTGCCGATGCCCACGTCGTCGAAGCTGACGAACACGCCGATCACGCTCGTGAAGAGCTCAGGCGCCGAGCCGCCCGCCGCCATGAAGGTGGCGCCGGCGACGTCGTCCGCAATGTCCAGCTTCTCGATGATGACGTCCAGCGACGGCACAAAGAACTCGTCGCAGACGATGGCGAGCGCGACAAACATGTAGACGACGCCGAGAATGTGCAGCACGACGGCGCCCTGCCGCCGCTGCTCCAGCGAGAAGAGGTCGGCGGGAAAGAGCGGGTCATGGTGGGTGATGTTGGGCGGCTCGGAGGCGGCGAGCACATCGTCGTCGACGCCGGCGGCGAAGATGGTGATGTTGGTAGCGTTGGAGGACGCGACGACGCACAACGGGAGCGCGAGTGCCCCGAGGAGCGCAAACGGAGTCATTGCGCGCGAGGCAGGATCATTGCCGCAGCGAGGCCGGGCGCGGACTAACGAAACATGCACTCACGGGTCGATACGATTACCACCCTGCCTGCTGCCGCCCCACCTGCGCATCCAATGTGCCCTAATCGTTCTGCGCAACCACAGCCGCACGCGACCACTTACAAATCTCACAACTAAACCCACGACCCAAGACTCTTTAAACAATTCGTCCGAGCAGTATATTATTCATAAGAAATGCTTAGACTTCCTGTCCTAACGTGGTCGGTCACTTCTTCTGCGTTGAAAGAACGCAATTCTGAGCAAAATGATAATTTGGGTGCGCCCTCTGGTGGGATTTCTGAAAAAATCGGGCGTGGACACGGGACGAAAACCACTTTTTCCCGCCATTCACACACTCATTCGCACGAGGAGAGTAAGAGGATAACGACACCTATGCAATGGTGTTGGTATATCCTCTTAAACTCGCACACCATTCAAAATGCAATCAAACAAAGTTCAAAATTAATAAGAGGTAATGATAGCGAATGTAATTTGTATTAAATAATGTTTCAACAACTTGCTTGAATACCAATTAAGGCATAACAATTCCCTTGTTGCACCATTTGGGATGGGAATCATTTTGGGACACTTTGCTCCGGATTGCAGCTCATTTGTACCTCATTTCTGGTGGCCCGTGAACCACTGGTTGAGTCGCATAGCAAGTCCTGATTGCTGAGCATGAATTCAGCAAAGATAATTAATGAAAGGCGAGCTAAATGAATTGCTGCAGAAGAGAGAAAAGAACTTGCTTCCCTTCTCACATACTGCAAGGGGTTGTCCGCTTTAAAAGTTGATAATGTTCAATGTACAATTGAATTACCTCAATTAGCAGTGGTCCAGTCATAAATCAAGATCGTAGCTTGATAGTTCACTGTCGCTAAAGGGTTGCATGTCTTATTTAGACTTCGCAAAGCTAAATGTCGTGACATAGCTAGTTGATAATTGACCTCAATTAGCGGTGTTCCAGTCATAAGCCAAGATCGTAGCTTGACAGTTCACTGTTGCTAAAGGGTTGTGGTGAATCACTTGGCAATTTTGCAGCCAAGTCCACATAGCATTCCAATTTCTCAGACCATAAATATTCCGTGAATAGTACTAAAATCATCGACAACCCCTACGCAGAGCACCAGTCCAGTCATCATTGTTTCGATGACCCACGGTGCAAGGGATTCTTCTCTCTCTCTCTCAGGGTGCAATTCATTCAACTCGCCCTCCACCAACACTTTACCAAACTCATGCAACAGCAATCGGGTACATGCATGCGACTCACCCCAGTGAAATTCCCGGTCCCAGAAACGGGACAAACGTCTGCCTCCGAAGCAAAGATGTCCTCTAACATCTAACATCAGGAGGATCACTCCTCATCTCCTTTGGGCTAACAAGGTCCTTGCTTTTCCTCAATTAAATATCCTCTTTGATTATTGGAACACCATCTAGAACAAATAACATTTTAGTACGCGAGCAAAAAGTTAATAAGATAGTTTGATTGCATTAAACTCACGTGGCATTACTTGAGTGCTTATTTGAGTACCTAAAATACATGCACAGTAAAACTACAACCCTTTCTAAGCACTTTACTTTATTCCCTTACAATTAATTCCCGTATAAACAAATACCTGCGTGTGCGAAGTCCTCTTCTTGAAATAAACACGTTCAAGCAATGCCACAAAAAGGATACAAGTTTTGTTATTCTTCTTTCTGTCGAATTCTTCACTAGATACGGCCTAAAACAACACCCATAATCGATTAATAATCAATGAAACACTTAAAAACACTTTTATTTACCTTTCGCATGGTAGAACACTCTACAAACTGCAATAGAAAAATTTTTGTATTCATACGCAAAGTCGAGTGATTCAATAGTCATACGCGATTGGTTCCAACGAAAAGAAATTTCGCACCTCTGTTGATATCAAAACATACGCGCACAAAGAGGATTAGAAATACAATGCCACAATGCATTGCATAGCAAATGTATTGAAAATGCAGTTTCAACAATTTCATAGGAAGAAAATATTAATTCAATACACACCCATTTAGATATAGTATTTTAATTAATCATTAAATGTAGTTTTAACATAACTCATTTAGTTATTAAAGAATTAATGTTTAAAGTGAAAGAAAATTATCGTTTAATAACTGTCAGGCGCTAGAGAGACAATATCTATTCTCTTAAGCATAAAAAAAACAAAGCCATTCAATATTAATATGTTGAATACAAGTGTATATGTTTCTGATGCAGAAATAAGTTTCCATCTCTTCTCTTTGATCATATTATTAAGTCATTACTAACCATGTCCTGATTTGCAAGATTTACACTTCCCTATTTCACGTTTCATCTAGATGTTTATCACCTTCAATAATAAGACAATAACTGTATTGCAGAATTTGTTGTATTTATTTAAAATTACTGATCGTTTGCTATTCTTCTGGAATCTTTGCAATCTCCAGATAAATTTCTTTTATCTAAAATTGAATGAATAATATTAATTAGACTAAACATGTGGTTCGGTGTTTGTTATGATTGTGAACTTGTACAACAAATACTCGATGGCGCTAGCAGTATTAAAACGACAATTTTCGTTCAATATCTCAGTTTACATACGCATCAGCTGTTTACTAACCCCCCTTTGTTTTGTTACAGTGCCGCATATTTGGATAACAAAACTTTGATTGGCAACATGTGCGAAGGTGCAGTGTTTTCATAGACAATAGAAAAACTTACTACAGTGCATTTTCCATTGGATTACAATAATACCTTTCTCATTGAGGAATATTAACTTGTCCTCATCATGGAAAAGAATCTGAATTAAATGAGGTAGAGATATAGTATTGTTTACATACACCTCGTATAAAACACAACAGTTTCACATCACATAAAACGGACTACACTTGACCACATTTTATTCTGGCAATTGGAATAATTGAAAATGCAGGTGTTAAGTCAGCTATACTCACATGGAAAAGGAAAGTACACAAAAATCTCGTTATGAATTTCACAATGTATTTAGTCTTATTTCAGGTCAGAGAAAAGAAATATTTCTATGCTATAAACAACTCATCTTACAACAAACTATGATTTAAACAGAGAGAAAATCAAATGGTTAACACTCTCCTCATATTATGTGATGTGTTTAAATGTTTCAAATATGCTGGTCCTTAAACTTCCAACTCATTCACTCAGTTAATTTTTAATATCCCATGCTTATAATATTTGATTGCAATGCAACAAAGTGACTATGTCATTTAAACTGTAAGAAAACATTGGAAAATTAACTACATAGTTAGAAATACTCCTCTTAAATATTTACACAATTAGCACCTTAAGCATTGCAATACTCTTTTCTTCCAATTTGTGATTATCATATATGTTAATTATCTAGAATAATAGCAACATGGTTTAGGACTTTTGAATTACTAGATGGATCTCATTAGGTAAATATGATGAGTAGTTTAACTAATTGAGGGTTAACATATAGTTATGGTGTTTGTTTTCATTGGTATTATTCCAAGTAAATTGCTGAGGGCGCTGCCAGTACCAAAATTATATTTTCACTTGTTAAAACTTGCGGCACAAGCGTGTTCGAAACATCTAATGAATACGTAAAACATTGGATGCTTCAAATGACAATATCTAAGATGGGGAGCGTAGTCAGTTAACAATAATAATTAATTAAACATTTTGCATATTGTTACAACGATACTTGACTTTTGGGAGTCTTTAATTCATCAATATTATTTGCGTCTGCTTCAGCTTCATCTTCTTCTTCTTCTTCTATTTATTACTTACTTGATGGGGTTGACAGCATCAAATAAACAACTTTTACACTTATTACTCAGTGTTCACATATTAACTAATTGTTTACTAATCTTTTTCCTTTGTTGCAGTTGTGCTATTAGTGATAAGTGTCAGGATGTACATACAAAGAAATATTTCAACATCATCAATGCATTTGAATCTCTACAAGAACACAGCTGAAATAAGGTAGGAAACATATTATTTAAACTTTGCATGCAACACAACACCAAGGAATTCAAATAGTTTATGAACTGATATTTTCTGGGCAATTTTAGATTTAGTTATTAATATAAATATTTTCCCTCGCTATACCTTCTGCTTTGTTGAAGAGGACTATTATAAATACAAAATTTCCTAGATGTGTTTCATAATTTCTATCAATGAATTGAGGATTTAATATTTATTTGCTACACTCTTTGTAACAATAACATCTACAGATATGTCTCAGTAGTTAACACACAGAGAGAAAATGAATGGAGTTCTGTTACTCACTCAGTCCTCATCTTTGCCCAAGTTATTGTTTTGACTTTCTTAATGGTGTTTTCTACTCAGTAATCTTCCGCTTAATAAAATTTATTCACAAGGTTTGCATTCCACATATCACCTCATTGTTGTTGTCTTGCAACAGTCCTTACTTATTTTCTGCATTATCTGTTTCTTATAACAATGGCTGGTTTAACTTGTGGTTACCTTGTTGATTTTGATTTTGTAATATCCTAAGTAAATTTGCGAGGGCGCTGGCAGTACCGAAATCTTATTTTTCACTCGATTCATACTTGCCAAACTCTGATCAACTCTGCGTCGAATATGCAGTTCACACCTGATTGAACTTGTAAACATTGGGCATCTGCAAAGTATACGCCTAGAAATTTATGAATTTAAGTACATATACAATTAGTACTCTATTGTTTTGGGCAGTAGTTTTCAGCATTTCCTCTTTTGTTTCATAATTATCACCCGTGCTTATCTTCTACAATAACAGCATGATCTGTCTATCATACAATATTTAGAGGAGTTGGCTTAATCGCTATTGTCTTCAATACTTCACACAAAGTGATCATCTTTAATCTGCTAATGCATTTCTCAAATGTTTGTTGTATCCACTTCCATATCAATTTGGTGCTCAATAATGAGCAGTTTTAAAGAGTTATTCATTAATTCGTAAAATATGTATTATAGCTTATGAAGTTTATTAGCTATTCTTGGCTTGTATTTGCCTCGTGCTTTCAATATGTTTGACAGGGATTTGGAGATCCTCTAAGGCATTTAATTATGATGGAAATTGTAAGCTGGACTATTCAAAATTAGTACAGTGATGCTTAAGCGTTAGAATCTTTTCAAGTTTTTAACATTTATTCTTCATAATTATCGTACATGCTTGTCTCTTAAAATAGAAGCATTCAGGGGTAGTTTAGGACTTAGTAACTCACTGTTGCCATTTACTGTTGGTTTAGACGGGTTCCAGATGACTAAATATGTTTCAGTTGGTCAAAATCGTTATTTGTATCAATAACTGATACCACTAAATAGTTATTCTTAATATTTGTTTTGATGGATAATATCGCAAGGAAATTGCCGACGGCGCTAGCAGTATCAAAGTTGTATTTTTCAGTCACCTAATATTTACACTTCTGGTTCAATTAAATGAACCAGAACCATTCGCATTATTAAAATACATCAGCTGTGTGCTATGTGATTAACGTACATGTTTGTCATCTACAATAGAACAGCTTTCAGTATTTCCAGCTATGTCTCAATAGGTCAACAGGTAACTCTTCTCTAACCTACTATTAATATCTGTCATGTTTAATGTTGTAGCTGTACTTTTGCAGTCTTTACAATATATCTGGTGTTTGTTGGGCTCTCTGAAATTTGCACCTCATCTATTGATATGTCCTCTTACAATGGACAGATAATGTTCCAAACAATTACAAATTTGTAAAGTTGGTCTTGTGGTCATCAGCTAGTTTAATCATTTAATGTACAATTTTCCTAGATCTATAACTTTGCTTTGCTTTGATGATCAGAGTACAAATACCTTTACCGCAAGCGTCTGTAATTCTTGTAAATGTCTTCAAACTTCTCGATTAATATTTGAAAAATTTTCAAACATATTCATGATGTAGTCATTGATTCTTTTGGTCTTCCCAGTTCAACTTCTGATGTCAACTATCTGGAATCTTCTGCTCTTACTATACATAAAGTGTTGTCTTTTCTTCTAATTGTTGTCCATCTCATCTAAGGACAAACACAAAAAACTCAGAACTTGTTTTCATCAAATTATTGGTTTCACTTTATTAATGATATGTGTTATACAATCTTTGTCAAAGTTTCAGAAGGCTAAAGAATGTTTTCACCTTAGAGTTCCAGCTTGTAGCCATCTGCTTTGTAATAACCAACACTGCTTATCACCTGGAATATGAACATAATGAATATATTATGAATTGCTTAAATCTAGTTCAGCATGTAATTCTTATCTGCTGCTTAGTCTCCCTTGGTCTCCTCAGGATCTACGGATGTTTTCCAATGGTTACATATAATAATTTATAATAGATGCCTTAACATATGGTTATAGTATTTATTTTGATTGCTAATTTTCCAACTAAATTCTCGAGGGCGCTGATTGTTCCAAAATGCCATTTTTCACTCAGTTGAGTTAACTTGTAGCAAGTAGGTGTTTCAAACAACAGCTGATCAGTATCATCAATGCAATGCAGGAATTCAAATTTCCAACAATTCTTTTTCTGCTCCATGATTATCAAGCGCAATAACAAACAAAGAGGGAATTAATACTTTTTATGATTATTGAAGATTATCTTTGCCCTGCTAACATTCTCTTTTGTGCAGAGGTGCATTAAACTTGTTTAAGTTTATTAATCAGGCCTTTCTAATATTAACAGAAACTCCTGATATTTGTATGCATGGATTAGACATTCTAAGGTCCCTGCTTAACACTAGGAACTCTTTATCTTTAGGACAGGAATAAACTTTGTGGAAGAAGAAAGTGGACCTTTAATACTTATTTATTGTTGTCTTAAATCCTTCTGAATTATTAAATAGACCTCATGAGAGGGTTAAAATACAGTTATGCTGTTTGTTTTCATTCGTATTGTTCCAAATGAATTCCCGAGGGCGCTGCCAGTAGCAAAATTGTATTTTGCACAGATTTTATAGTTGCAAACCAAGCTGCATCGAACATCAGCTGATTGATATTCTAAACATTGAATGCAAATGTAATTCAGAGATAGAGAAAACAACTGGATATTTTCTAGTATTTAATATTCTCCTTTTATGCAGAGGTACATTAAGCTTGTTTAAGTTGATTGATCAGGTCTTTCTAATACATACAAAAACTCCTGATATATTTTTGTACATAAATTGGAGCTATCCATAAAATTTCATACATTTATTATGATCTTCTCTTTCATAGAGCGGCTTTATTGTTTGTTTGTATTTTTTGTCTGGTGTTTGCAAGGAGACTGAGTAATAATTTCAAATGGTCTATGCATTTTATATTGTTTAAAATTACAGCTTGAAGTACTTTTGTATTATATTAATATTTATTCCAAACTGTTCTTCTACTTTATAATGTACAGTAAGGGAAAACATTGATTCTGGCACTTATTCTTCTGGTTATATGTTTCAATAGGTCAATATCCAACTCTTTGGCCCATTTATGATATCTTTCACTTAAGACAAAATATGTTCTATTAATGAATATCCTTTGTCTCACAACTTGATGCCTATTCATTTCTTATCCTGGCAATTCAGGAGTTGTTTACTTGATTTTGTGAATATTTCTTGCTGTCTATTGGACTCTTTAGTTTAAGGAGTTTAAGCATTTAATGCACACTTCATTGGTTGGAGTTTGAACACCTGCAATGTTTAACATTTATTTTCTACTTGAAATCTAATTTCCTCTTCACCTGAAACAGGCAATTTCATCTCTGACATACATATATTAATGAAACTACCTTTCACAACTTCCTTGTCACGCTTGGTGCTGTGGTCAGCTGGTGCTTGTAGTCTTTTATTGCTTGCTCTTCTGTTATGTTTATTGCAGGTTATTTAGGAATATTAATTGCACCC
This sequence comes from Anaulacaspis nigra, assembly GCA_030264675.1. Lineage (NCBI taxonomy): Eukaryota > Metazoa > Arthropoda > Insecta > Coleoptera > Staphylinidae > Anaulacaspis > Anaulacaspis nigra. Next base: position 2,021 of record JARJDV010010618.1, on the reverse strand, counting down.
CTCAGAACAGAACTATTACATTTTTCTCATCAAAGCTGACATTAACTCTTGACTTCCTGTAACCTCCAAATCTCTTGGTCATTCATTCTTCTGTTCCAATTGTTTGTATGTAACAATCTTTAGGCAAGCTCAGTAACTTTTTTATCCATGTCTCCCTCAGTGGGTCACTATTCTAATGAAAAAAATTAATATGCATACTTGATTTACAATAGAGGTAACGAATGAGCAATTTTTAGTCACTTAAAACATGATATGCAAGAGTGGCAATTTTCTTTCTTTATACTGCCTGACTGATTTTATTAAGGGCAAAGCAATCACTGAGATTGAGAGATTAATATAGAAATGTTATTCTAAATAATTTAAAATGTTTAATGTTCCATTTAAGCGATAAAGATCCTCATGTACCCTAATTTATTTCTGCTGTACCTAACAATTTGGATCTCTTAACATATTTGTTGTCATCTTTGAAATTTACAGTTACTTTAAAATGAATTAATACCATTCATTGTGTACCTCCTTATAGTCATCAGCAAGTAATTTGAACTTGTTGATGTTTCTTGCCTTCTGGATGAGACTTCCTTGTGTCTCCTTCTTGCTGCAAAGATTTTTCAGGAGTTGTTTACTTTGTCAAGTTCTAGTGTTTGTTTTGATTTATAATAATATCTGTTGTAAATTCCTGATGGCGCTAGCAGTACTGAAATTGTATTTTCAGTCAATTAATACTTGCAACGCAAGTCTAAACCAAACATCATCTGATTGCACATATATTCATTTTGAATGAATAGCATTTAATTTATGATTTTCTGTACATTATACTTCACTAACGAGTTTCTACTCATAAATTATTTACTAACAATTACAAATGTATATATTGCTAATATTTGCTTGCTTGAATTGAAACATTACCCAAACTTCTGCTTCATAATCAGCATGAGTGATAGCTGATCATTAAGGACTTATCGATACAGCAGCAGTATTGATCTTCCTGCAACCTTACAACTCTGCTTGGGGCTTAGCTTCCTTTCTGAGTTATTCGAAACATCTTCTCTCATCTTGTACCTGGATGTCTGTAACAATACAGATGAAATAAGATAGGAATCATATTATGTCTAACTATCACACTTGCAACATAAGTGCAATTTATCCAAATAACTCAACTATCTGATGAAGAATAAACAGTCGGCTGAAATGTAAGAAGTGTTACCATAGCTTTCCTGAGCAAAAGTCCACAAAGAAATGTATCATGATTCAATTTAATTTTTCAATTATATATTCAACTATCAAAGAATTCCATCCAGTGTTTTCCTCATTATCTTGTTGTTGGTCTCATGCTTTGTTTAAATCATCAAAACCTGCTGCCCCCCTTACAGCTGCAGCATATCATTTAACTCTCGTGATTGCCATTCATATTTATCATGTACAATATCAATATGACATTGATATTATTATTATTATTATTATGGATTAATACGCATTTGCTATCATTTTGGTACCTTCTAGTCTGCAGATGTTTCATTGTTTTAATATAATTTATAATTTGATGTGGGTTAACATGCTTGTTTTGATTGGTAATATTCGAGGGCGCTGGCAGTACTAAAAGTTAATTTTTCACTGGGTTAATATTTGCAATATCAAGCTACGTCGGACATCAGCTGATTGCACTTGTGTGCATTAACTGCCAATGTAATCTTGAAAACATGATTAAATATCACTAGGTCCTCGTGCTAACTTCAAATATGAATTGATTATTGGGAATTCAAGTAGCAACTTTGCTGCAATTTACTATTTGCTCTTGCTTTGAACTCTTTAAAGTAATCAGTTATGCCTTAAATCAATATCTATTTACTAATCCATCTTTATAGATCATGTCTGATATCCTGTTGTAATATTAAGGGCTTCTGTATTTTTTTATTGCTTATTTATTCTTGCATTTCTTGAATCAGATACACTATCCCTAACAAGATCTATTTTGACTCTTACTTCTACTCAATTTCTGAGTTCACCACCCTTGTGGGTCCTCA